>ULGY01000003.1:1131591-1166160 GCA_900519085.1 Yarrowia deformans | reverse complement strand
CCCCCCCCCCCCACAACAGAGTTTGCTCGGCAGAGACGCACTATACAAGATGGTGCACCTCTCACCACCTAACTCCTGCACATATACCGGCAATAGATAGGTGGAGGGCCGACGGACTGGTGAGAAGACTTGCGACAACGACGCGACTGTGATTTTGGCGATCGAGACAACAAGACAAACGTTCAACCGACGACACGACCAACCGACGACACAAGTCCAGCAACGACGAGACTGATCAGCAAGATGTGAGTAGGGCGGGAGGAGGGTGGAGGCTGACGGAACTGATGTGGGGAGGGGGGGGTGTTGTTTGGAGGACTCAGAAGAGACAGTAAAGCAGACACGGGCAGACATGGACGGACGCAGACAAAAGGTGACACAGACTGTGTAGCCCTTGAGGTTGTCGGGCAGACCGTTTGTGTAACGGCAGACGTTTGTGTCATGTGTCTGGTTGAACCTGTTGTCTTGTCTTGTGTTGTGGAGTGTGGTGTGGTGGTGAGGTGGTTAAGAGGAGTTGTGGATTGAGGCGTGAAATAAAGTGGCGATTTTGTCAACCACAAAATGGGGACAACCACGGCAACCACGACAACGACGATATTGTTCACCACCTACCCCGCATCCGAGTCAACGACAACGTCTCTACGGCATGAGCAGGACTAACCCAGACCCGACCGACGCAGCTAGCGCGACTGAGCTCAGCAGACGACAGAAGAGATTAAGGACTACAGTGAGTATGGCGACACCTTTGGTTGGTGAACTGGGTTTTATGAAGGGTGGTGTTGGCTGGTTGTTGAAGGCTGCCGACCTGGTCTGCTGCGACTTTCACCTCACTCTCCTCCTCCTCCGCAAAAACCCCGGGACTAGAATGCAGCTAAAAGACGAGCCACGGACGCAGCTAGAGTCTCATCTCGAGACCCATGCTGGCGCCGATCGCGGCCAAAGACGTTCTTTGCTAACGTAGCCTAGCGATATTCCGACAAAGTGACTGAGAAACAAACTGAGAAACGCTCAGCGGTATCAGACGACTACAACCACACAACCACACCTATAACAATCGCTCAAGTGAGTATAAACGCGTTACAACCAACCATGAGGCGAAGCACATCGGACGACTTGAGGAGATTGCTTGTGGCCATGACTCAGAGCAGGCGATGAGAGGGGCAGATGAATGACGAGCAAACGAGTGTTGGGCAAACGAGTGGTGAGGCCAGACGAGCAAACGAGTGTTGGGCAAACGAGAAACGAGAAACGACGACTGACAGGCCACATGGCTTTTGGTATGAGCAAGATACGAGGTACGGGTTCGAGACATGCTTTCTCGTGAGAGTTGTCCTCCACGTGATACTGCTTTTTCACGGTCCAAACATGTCCATCCTCGTGCTCTGTCTTGTCGACCTTCTCGCGGTCTATACCACAGGCTCCGTCTCAGTACCGCTCCTTGCTAAACAGATCCCCTGTGGAAACCGTCTGTCCTACATCAGTTGACGTTATTTCATTCTGTTCATTCTGTTCATTCTGTTCATTCTGTCATTCTGTCATTCTGTTCATTCTGTTCTTTCTGATAGTTCCTGTCATGGTCCTGTCAGAGCTTTGCTACCGTACATGACAACCTGGTCCACCCAGACCTATGTCCTTCCTCGAGTCACAGCAACCTGGTCCTCTCAGTACTGCCCTGTTTCCGTCATGACAGCCAAGCCATAGGCCTTGTTTCTGTCATGACAAGGAGTCATTTGGTCTGCTCAGTAAGGCCTTGCTAGCGTCACGACAATCATGGTCCGCTCAACCCAAGACTAGCTTCCGTATCGGTTTCAAACCATATGGTCCGCTCACCTACGGCTTCGCTTCCGTGTGCTAACTCAGATGTCGACAAGAAGAGGCCCTTGGAGCTCCGAGGAAGATCTCCGTCTTCTCTCGCTCATCGACGACCACGGCCCCACCAACTGGGTGCGCATCTCGCAGATTCTCGGCTCCCGCACCCCCAAGCAGTGCCGCGAACGCTACCACCAGAACCTCAAGCCGTCGCTCAACCACTCGCCCATCTCCGAGGAGGAGGGCATCTACATTGAGCAGCTGGTGGCGCAGTACGGCAAAAAATGGGCCGAAATCGCCCGCCATCTCAACGGACGGTCCGATAACGCCGTCAAAAACTGGTGGAACGGCGGCGCCAACCGACGACGTCGAGCCACCCTCGCTGCCCATCAGTGACGCCCCACCTGGGACTTTGGCGCCCATGGGGGGTTAGGGGGAGGGCCTGGAGGACCCGGTTCTCTTTCTGGAGGTCATTCCGGCCCCGGACCTCTGTCTGGACCACCACCCCCATCCTCTCACGGTGTTCCAGGAATGCATGGGCCCCCTCCTGGCGTGGTGGTGCACTCTGGAGGCTCTCCTCCCGATGGGGGGCCCACTCTGCCGCCCATGACGCCCTACCACTCCACCAACCCACAATACAACCGGCGTCTGTCGCTGCCCAATCTGGCACCGGATCACGTGCCGTCACATTTGTCAGCACACCACTCTCATGGTCATAGTACATCTGTGAGCCACGGACCCAGTCTTTCCAGCAGCTACGCCAACAGCCATGCCCACACCCCCGAAGAGAGGGAGACTATGGGACATTCGGGTCATTCGGGACCACCTCCAGCTTCTGGACCCCCACCCTCCTCTGGGGGAATCGTGTTCAATGCGGCGTACACGGATTCCGCGGGGTCTGCCTTCAGCGGTGGCAGCAGTATCGCCCCAGGCACTGCTCCTGGTGTTGCTCCTGGTCCTCACGCCCCCTCAGGAACATCACCAGTCTCCACACGCTCGCTACACCACCTTCCTGCCTCCTCGAGGTACACGCGTCGACAGAGTGCCACCACCGTCTCCACAGGGTACTCGTCGTCACGCCAGTCGTCCATCGGCGGACTCTCCTCCGTCTCGGACACGGACGATCCGTTTTCGTTCGGATCGTCGCTCAGCAAGTACTCGCTTGGCAACAGCGCCAGCAACTCGCGGCGCAACTCGCACGTGCCCACCGCCACGGCGTCGTCGTCGTCGCTGGACCCTGGCGCGCCGCACCCGGCGCTGCTGCATTCGCGGCTGCACCAGCTCAGCAACGCCAACTCGGTGTCCAGCACGAGCGTCAACGCCTCGAGTCCGAGCGACAGTGGCAGCAGCCGTCCCCCAAGCCATCGGGGGAGTCTCTCGGGGCCATCGGGGCCTGCGGGGGGTCCTACCGGTGCTCCTACGGGTCCTCCTCCTATGAACCTCGCTCACCGCCACAGTGTCACGGGAGTGCAGCCGATGGACAAGGACAAGGAGGGCGGCGGAGAAAAGCTGAAAATCTCCAATTTGTTGAGCTAAACGGACAATGGGAAAACCACAAACTGCCGCGCAAAAACACTTTAATAGCGGTTACACATTGTATAGTAATGTATTTATTTATATCGAGAAGAAGGGAGGAGCAAACGGGCCACCTGGCGGTACACTCCAAATAAAACTATCCGATGACCGTTTTGAGCAGAGAGAGAGAAAAAAAAGTCCAGTTCTGAAAGCTCTGAAAAACAGGAATTTCAGTTGGTCTTTTTTGAGCTGTGAAAAGGGGCATTCCAGGTTTTTGTTTTGTTTTTTGTTTGTTTTGTTTTTCCAGAGAAACGACACTGAGCATCCGATCATCTTACCTCTTACAGCACCTTCTTGGTTGTGCCCATTCCATCTACTGTGGACAATGATGAATGTTTAGACATTCTGGCTCTCCTTTGGCAGGCTCTCCGTCAAGAGGATCTATCAACAGTCTCTATACATTAGCTGGCTATCAGATGTCCACAGTCTACACTTAGCCATTCGTACAAGCTTGAGTATACTAGTATAATCACCAGAACGGAGTGTATTTCAGATGAAACCACGCATTTGAATCTCTCCAAGCGTTTGTCGTTTTTTCCAGAATCACCCGGCATGGTTCTTAAACGAGTCGATGTTCCCCCCTCTCCACCTTGGTGGAACGTGACTGGAACACATGTCAAAGCACACCAATGAGCTCTCCTTTGCCACATTGCAGTACAAAAGTGTCGCTCAATTGTTGATATTGTTAGTCCTCGTCGCACTATCGACTCCTATAGTTGGTGGTATTGTAGAGTGCATTCCCGACCGGCAGTCTAGGGCTTCGTAAAATGAGCTGTGCTCACAATTCAGGACAATGGCATCTCTTGCTACGACACAATAGATTGTAAACAATTTCGATAGTCTTGCCATCAACCTGTCAAGTGCTGATCTGGTTGAAAAGTCATTTCGGACATGGACCAGCTCTCTGAAGTTCTACGCTCATTCTTCGACTGCAGGTGTTCAAGGGTCATCTTCTAGTATCGGCATCGGCTCCAATTTCAAGGAAGTCATCCTTCTGACCTTTCTTAACGCGATGCAGAGTCTTGGTGAAATTGTGGCTGCTGATGATTGAAGCTAGCAATTGACAGCTATGATAAATCTCTAGAACGCCCTTACAGTCGAGGCAAAGTATTGTCTCTGGTGGCGCATCGGAAGTTGAGAGGCACCGAGGGGTAGAGTCGCAGAACCTCGTTGAGCACGTATCGCAAGTAATCGCATCGTTTGAGCGACTCGAAAGTGATCTCTTCGGGAGAGGTAACATCACTCAAAGGACCGTACTGCTCGATTCTAGGAGCCCAAACCACTCGAGGGTACCATACGGCAACATTGGAGATTGTAACCTGACTCTGTTGTAAAGGCCTTGGGTTCGGTACCCACACATTGTTGTAAGTACAAACTATCTAGAAGTTGTTCAATGACAGATTATAATGACATAGCAACGGACAGAAAAGACTTCCCTTTCACCATCTTGGACCTCTTGAGTGGCTGGATGAGGTTCTCTGAAGGTGTCTCCAGTAGGGCCGCTACGATCCTGTCCGTCTTCAGAAACATACAACCCATCCATGTCTCCTTTTGCATCCTGGTTTTGTTCAATCACCCGACGCTTTTCTCGAATACTCGTGAGCAAGAACTGTTGAGAGAAGACAAGTTCCTCTGTACAGTACACTCACGGAGAAGTCTGACATCCTCAACACAACATCAGAGAAGCGTCTGACGTGAGTGGAGACTTCTAAACGAAATTAATCTTGGTGGGCTTTTGACGACTTTGAAAGACTTTGAACAGCTTTTCGAATGG
The DNA here is from genome assembly GCA_900519085.1 of Yarrowia deformans. NCBI lineage: Eukaryota > Fungi > Ascomycota > Dipodascomycetes > Dipodascales > Yarrowia > Yarrowia deformans. Next base: position 1,161,005 of record ULGY01000003.1, on the reverse strand, counting down.
TCAAATTCAGCCGACGTTGGGCAGCTTTAGAGTATTAATGTACTGAATGTACTCAGACCGTTGCATTGCTGGAAATTGTGTGCTAATAACGACTCAGACTACATTTCTCAGACTAGTAATGTACAAAGGCTCCACCTGTTCACTCCTGGTTCTTGTTTTGTTACAGTAGGGCACGATAGGCACGACGCATTTTATCTTTTATAGCTAATTTGTTTTGTTTTGAGGTTGGTCTTTTTTTTCTTCGTTTTGTTTTTTTCCGATACTCCTCACTGTATGGGTCCCCGTCTCATGGTGTGGATCACCCGAAAACATGGTAATGAGTGTTCAAGACCCAAAGACTCCAGCCGGTGATAACGCCCATGACGGGCAGAAGCTGTCGGTAGAACCGCCATAGCTCTCGCCACCCCCTCGGCTCTGGGAGAGTCTGCTGCTCAAACAACGCCACTTGGGTGTTGAACAGCACCAGGCCAACAAAAGCAGAGGTCGCAAACATGAAAACCATGGTTGGTACGCCGGGCCCCTCAGATCGGCCACCAGACAGAGGGAGGCTGGTAGCTTGCATGGTGGTTCCGGGCATGGGGGTTTCGGACATTGTGGGTATCGATCTTCTTGATATCTAGGAGGGTAACGTGTATGGCGAAATGTCGTGGAAGTGTCTGTGGTATGTATGGTAGCGTCGTGGAGGTATCCGTGGTATCTGTTACTGTAGAGCGTGGTGTTGAGCAGAGTGGTGTGTGGGGAAGAAGGAAATAAACAAACGTAGTTGGGACCAGGCTGTGTTTATATAGACTTGCAAGTAATGTTATTGGGAGTGACACAAAACGGGTGTGATGTCAAATTAAAATACATAGTACAAAAGAAACAGAAACACAGACCGCAAAATAAAAAAGGTGCCACGTTTTGTGCATATTGGCGATGGCAGGAGGTGTTTTTTAGAGTACAACGGGCGTGAAACAGATGGTAGGTGTGAGTTTTAATAGACGTCATTTTCTGAAAATCCCGTAGCTCTTCAACCGTACTCCCCATCGTCTCCTCAACTAGACCACCGTATCCAGGACAAAAATCTCTCTGTTATGATACCAGAAACAGCCACTCTAAACCCCCTCATTATACAATGAAACGTTTTTGGGCAAAAACGGGACTAGAGGTGACTGAACGTTATCACCATCAGTGTCATCTCTGTGGCACGTTGGAACCATGCAAAACGCTCAAAAGGCGTTTGAGAGGTAATATTTTTGCACTAGTCGGCTGCTGGCGGCATTCTGGGCACGTGTCTCAAGTCCACGCTTTAGTTCACCTCATGGCTGGGGTTCTATCTGGAAACAACGCACGGCGGTTATTCCGACGACTATAACCCACCGGTTATTGTTTGAAAAGAGGTGCTAATATAGTGAAGAAAGGAAACCGAGTTAAAATATGGGTTTGACAACCGTTTTAAGCCTACTACATGGCCATCGATCCGGTTTTGAGATTCTCCCCTGTGTTCTATTGCCTACTGAAGGCAAGTCAATGTGTTCGTCTTGACTAAAAGAAACGACTGGACTTGCTTTTGACGACAAGGTCCTTGCAGGTGAATAATATTGTTGCAAATGTTGCAGACAGTTTGGATTGACAAAAAACACCACTTGCACATTCAGCTTCTCTCTGTCATAGTCTTCAAGATTTAGATCGTCTCTTTGTTGGTAACCACGGAACATGCAAAAATGACACATGCACTTCAACACACTCTAACGGCACATGTGATGGAGACAGCGCTGTCAAGAGTTCGAAACCGCACTGGTTGAAGCCTCGTATTTCTTTTTTAATCTCGCTGCGGCCCGGGGTTTGCTTTTTTCTGCCCAGAAAATGCCCAACCCCGCATCCCGGTAAAGTTGACGCTAGCGGAACCATCCTTTGGCGATGTTACATTGGAATCCCGATGGAGGACAGACAAGGGGTCACGTGAGGGATTAGCAACACTAGCCCATGTCAATATGCTTACCAGGTGTATGTGCATCGTACATACGGTACGAGCGTGCTCGTGCTGTGCCCGCACCTTCAAACAGGGCATACAACTCGTACCAGTAGAACGTACAGAACTGTAGAGCAAAGTTAAGCATTCGTTAGCATGAACGAGGGGCTCGGGCCAGGTCTATTTACGACAGTCTGTTGGTGAGAGACTCAAGATTCGGGTCTCGATGCCGTGTTCCGAAGTGTATCAGGATTTAGGAATGTGATTGAAGGGTTGAAGGTTGGAATCGTTTAGGAGAGAAAGATTAGGCCAGGTGATAGTTGATAAATATGAACTCTGTAGTCGGTTGATTAGTGTGATGATAAAAATAGACAATAGGTGGGTCTAAAGTAGCTATCACTGTTGTTATTTAAGTGCTGTGCATGTGTTTGGGTGTTGTGGCTGTGGTGAATTCTGCCAGAAGCAGAGCATTGTAGATGAAGGAAGAAGTTTACAAAGTTGCAGAGTGAGAGTTGAAGATGGTTCTGATTTGATTGTCATATTTGATTGTCATATGCAAAAGCAGCTCAGGTTGGTACTGTACTGTCTACTCTGGTAGTTCGGAATGTAAGATACCAAAATATCGTCTAGACTCTCAGTTGGAACGGAACCGTTATCGTTATTAGCAGAGTTATTTTTGTAAAATGAGACTATACATTTGAAGGGGGTGTCAACAGACGGGACTAGTGAAACGGACCTTCGAAGTTATCATGTGATTATTTAACGGTACAACCTGGCTAAGCTGAGACCACCCTGTAACCTGTCAGTTGAAAAACAGAGATGAGTACAGTACAAGTTTTGGACCCCTCTCATGTTGATGAAACAACAATTGTCAATGATTCTCCAACTTGATCAGAGTGTACGTAATCAAAGGCACAAAATCCAATGGTGAAGTCCCTATGTTTGGAACTTGTGTTTCAATGTGATGATGGTGGTAGTGACACGGTCTCGAATTACAGAAAACAGGAGAAGAAGAGGCCGGGATGTCTAAGCATACTTATGGGCCACACTATCGCTTGTGTCTCTACTTGTAGCAGCTTCCAAGATTGTGTGGCATCCTGACAGTCTATTCACAGCACTACAGACAGTACTCTTGACAAAAGCTACCATCTATAATGCCAGGTAGTGTATGAGGACCATGGGTTGTTGAGAGGCTTGAAATACAGAATCTGATGGAAATACTGGATTTGGAATGTCTACCAGTTCGCACATCTCTGGCCAACAGCTTCTAAAAAGTAAATCTCAGAAACGAATACAGCTGTCAATGGCGATTTAGATTTTGTTAGTTCGTCGACTGTCGCATAACAAGGCTCACACTGTTCAGTATGGAGTCTCTCTAAGCATCTAATGAGTCAACCATCCATCGGAATCTCAGGCCCCCAATCCCACCCTTCTTCTTCAATCGAAAATCTTAGCGTTAGTGACAACACACTGTTTCCATTCGAGGGAAAATTTCATCTGAGTGAATGAATTTGGTCAATCTGATGCTGTACAGCAGGTACACTCAGTTAGCCTCTCCTGACGAGTTTCTCTGATAGAGAAAAGGCTGGTTTCCCTGTAAGTGATTTGTAAGCCGTTAAAGCATTTTGTTAAAGTATTTGTTATAATAATTATCACTCCATTCACCACGTCTCGATCACCACTTTTGCCACCCACTGTCCTTCTCTTGCTGGTGGCGTGCATTTCTAACGCACCTCATCTGCATCAATTTAAGTGCGTCGAGATCGAAGCTCAGATTGCCCAAATTGAAAATTGAAAATTGAAAATCGACAAAACTCCACCACCTCCACATGCGCCACTACAGACACAGACAGGCGGTAACCGGCTCCGGCGAGGTGCGGGGACCCAACTCGGCGCTCACAGAGTTCCTTAAGGAGCAGGGAATCACGCGACGACGAGATACAGACGATGAACCGCAAGAAAACGAGGTTCCTCCTGAAATCGGAGACCAGGGCCAGACGTCGCAAACGGCAATCGAATTGTCCGATAACAACGATAACGACAACGACTCGTCTTCCGGATCCAGTGCTGACGAAGACGACCCGGACATCGTGCGGATTCGCAACCTGGCGCGCCGAAAACGAAACTGGGACGAGTCCGAAGAAGAAGACGATCCCGATCTGACGTCGGAGGAGGAGGTCAAGGGGGTCAAAAACCCGGGGCAGAGTGACACGTGTGCGGTCTGTGGAGTCATGTTTGTGGTGACTGCGTTTTCACGAAACCACAAGAACGATGCGCTCAAGCTGCTGTGTTACGAATGCACCATGGAGGAGGTGAAGAAGGAAAAGGAGGCCAAGAAACGGGACCACAACCTGAGAAAGCTGCGGAAAAAGCAGGCCGAGGCACTACTCGACCAGAAACAGTACATTCGGGTCCCCAAACTGCAGGATATGTGCATTACCCTGATCACCACGCATATCGATGATGTCGAGGCTCTGGGCGATATTGGCGGCGAAAACAAGAACAAAATCAGCCGAATTTTGTCGCGAAATCGACGACTGGACTCGGAAACAATGAAGTTCTTTTTTGACACCCAACTCAAAACGCTCGAGTTCTGGGACTGTTCCAATATCGATTCTGAATCGCTCAGAATGATTGGCTCCTTCTGCCCCAACCTTCAGGAACTGGTTCTGGGCATGTGTGGACGCCTAAGAAAGGAGGATCTGCTCTATCTCGGCGAAAAACTCAAGTCGCTCACGTCACTTTATATTGATGGAGCGTTTTTGATTTCAGGAGACACCTGGAACGACTTCTTCGATATGGTTGGAGGCGGTCTTACAGAGCTGACAATCAAAAACAGCCACCGAATCTCGTCTGATAACATTGTGTACATGTGCGAAAAGTGTCCTGGGCTGGAAAAGCTCGTTTTGAGCAGACTGGAGGGATGCACGGATCCCATGGGCTACGAAATGGCTGCTCTAACGCTGGGAAACCTCAAGGAAATCGAAATCAGCTACCCTCAAGACGAGTCTCTTGTGTCTGACGACCTTGTCAGCGGCTTGGTTTCCACCTGCGGTCCCCAGCTCAAGTCTATCAATCTCGACGGATGTTCTGCCCTTACAGACAAGTCTCTAGGCACTCTACGAGCCTGTACGGCTCTGGAATCGCTATCTATGAGCTACGTGGACCAGCTGACCGACAACGGCATGGCCTCGCTGTTTTACCAGTGGGAAAACCCCGGTTTGAGCGAGATCAATCTGCGAAAATGCATTGCCTTGGGCGACGATTCGTTCCGGGTGCTAGCGGATAATTCTGGGCCAACGCTGAAGAGCATAGTCGTCAATTCCTGGGCTGAAATCGGCGTGGAAACGGTCAGAATCGTGTGCAAGAGTCTGCCAGGACTGCAGGACATTGATCTGGGTTTTTGCAAGGGTGTTAATGACGAGTGTGTGGAACTGTTAGTCGAGAACTGTCCGTTGCTGCAGAAGATTGAGGTCTATGGAGATCCGGGAGTGACGGAGAATTGCAAGGTGGGAGACAGTGTCAAGTTGATTGGTAGAATGAGTGATGTGGTGTAACGTGAGCCACATGAGCGAAGCGAGTGTTGCGAGCACTACACCGAATGTTACAAGCCTTTTGCTCTCCCCTATTAACTCATGTTGTGTTCAACACTCTCCCTACTAACTCATTGTGTATATATTTAACGACTAGAATCAAACCAAGTGGTGCCGTACCGTGAATAGCAGTAGCTCAACCAATGTGCAGGATTCTCGTGACAAAAGAATGACGAGCCCTTTTTTTTCCTTTCTTTTTTTCTCTTTTTTTTTGATTGCCTTGAAAAATTGATTGGCAAGTACAGTAAGCAAAATCTTCTCCAAATTGAGAAAGAAACACACCATGCGAATCTCCTCATCTCATGGATCACAACGGCACCGTTTGTTTCTCCATAGCTCAACATCCACCAGCTCTGCATGTTCAAAACTATTAGTAGTAGGTAATTTCCCATGTTCCCGTGATTTAACCGGGAAGAGACATATACGAGAAGATGGAGAGTGAGCGGCTTTTAAATTGATTTGCAACAATCCATGCCGTTGGGGCTAATCTCTGGGAAATATTTCACAATCTAGATTCCGGCCAAAGTATTATATTGTTGAATTTACTTAGGCTGTTTGTTGAACTACGAGCACCAAACAACACAAATGCGATGACCCCCAATTTAGCTGCTTTTTTGAACATCATCTCGTTACAGCACCAAACGATTTCATCTAACCAGAGGTACAGAATCTTCAAAGACCATATGTCCTATTGTACACACAATAACGTGATACACAACACTCTAGCTACACTCTAGAATAAAAGACATGTACACTATTTCAACTCCCCAACAACCCATTATTTTAGATGGTCATTTTATGAGGACTTCATGAGGTGAAAATAACCGTAGGAGCCCGGTAAATGGCGTGATTTTAGGAATGGAACGTAGACTTGCACCACAGCTATCCACCACTGTCTCTGTTGTAGTCGACTGAATCAAGGGATCACGTTTTCGGACAGAGGCGGTAACCATCGGGCGTTTAAGTAGGTGTATGTGATTGACGATGAAGAATTCAATGGTGAAGTCCCCGTCTTTCTGGGGGTACGAGATCGTGTTGTATTGGTGTTGTGCTGTGCTGAGGTTATGTGGTATAAAAGGTAAGACTTGTACAAGTAACAGGATGGCCTTAAAAACAAATGAAACAGCCCGGTAATGTCTATTTCGTTTCATATTAGTCACGCGGGGTCTTGCAGACCAGGCTCTTGATTCTAGAAAAAAAATAAGATAGATGAATCAGGGTGGTCTATACTGTACCCTGTTTTACACCCCCAGCTATACGGTATAACCCATCCACAGTACTCCACGATACTTGCACTCCAATTGAGCTTCTGAAATACAAGGCTACAGTCAAGTCCAAGTATTATGATGTTAAATGCAGTTATATATTGTAGAGTAGATTCACGTGATCGCAAGAACGAGTTGCCTCCATACTGTAGCTAAAGATGTAAAGGTGTGGCTTTGTCGAGCACTGTAAAACACGTCGAACACGTGTGTCGCTCGTTCAGCACTCTCTGCTCACTCATCAAGCTGCTTCGTCCAATCATACTTGTCCCACTTTTTGACAAACTTGCCTCTCTTCTCAGCATCCTCTCCCCAAGTAACCGTCCTCTTGGCCAACTCTACAGGACACCGGAGCAGTCCAGCAAGCACCTCTCGTGCAAACCTATCGTCCTTGGGCCACTTGTTTGCGTCCTCAACAATATGCCCCACCCCTCCATCAATGGTCAACCAAACATGAACATACGGAGCCTCCTTAGCAATAGACGTCTGGAACCCCAGTTTGCCCTTGCCTCCGGTTTGAATCACCTTTCGGTGCTGACTCCACTCCGTATCCGAGGTCAGAAACGCCTCTTGAAAGAAGGGACTGATATCATTGGTCAGATCCAGAGGTATAGGAACACACACAACATGGGCATGGGGGAAAAGCCAGGGACGCGCTGCATTCTCGTAGAAACACACCCCAAGACCCATGGACATGTACATGACCGCCAGACACTTTTGAAAGTTGCGAATCTCCTCCCATTCGTCCGAATCACACTCCAACGTGTTCTTGTGATGCGCAATAGGCACGATAACAGCTGAATAAGCAGCCAACTCGGGTCGAGGTGCAATAGAAAGATAAACACGTGTTCCTGTGGAAATGACGGAAGTATTGGGGGCTCGATCTTCGGCACAAAGGTCGCAAGTATCGAGGATTTTCGTCATTTTTTGAACCTGAGAAATCGCCATGTTTTTCAAATCAATCTGCTTCTTGGAAACAAGAGAAGCCAACCGAGAAGAGTTGTCGTCGGCATAATCGTTGTCGACAGAAAACCCCTTGTCACGTGAAATCGTTTCGGCAGCACGTGACGACGCATTTCCCACGTGATTCAAACGTCGCTCTTCAGCAACCATTTCGGCAATCGTCATGTTTTCAGGGTTGGATGAGACGGTGGGACCCATCATTTGTGTGTCCAAGGCTGAAAGAACGACTGGAGGTTTTCCTGACTCAGCAGGAGCATCATTTTCGTCATCTGAGTCATCTGAGACGCTCTCTTTCGTCTTGCCCTGCAACTTGGCTCGTAGATCATCGGCAATCTGCTTATTAAGACTGTTGATTTCGTCTGAGCGGGTAGCTGGGGTCACGGGACCAGTTGTCACGGGATCACCCGTCACGTGACCCATGCTGCCCTTGCCGTGGCCACCGGTGACGTGACCAACACCCTTGTCAGCACCCCCATCACCCTCCTCATCAGACTCCTCAATGACCCATTTACCACCAGAGCTTTCTTGCTTCGACTCACGTGATTCGACCCCACGCTCCCGATCCCGCCTGCTGCTCTCCCTGACTCCATCACGTGACCGCTCCCGACCCGGTCTACCTCCATCACGTGACCTCTCTCGATCCCTGTGTCTCCTCCTTCGACTCTCTCTGCTTCTGGATCGGTCTCTGTTGGACCTACTGGACCGACTTGAACGGTGTCGATCTGACCTGTCGGATCGCCCGGAACGCTCGGGTCGTTCTGACCTATCAGATCGCTCGGATCGGTGTCGTCTGTGAGATCTAGAGTGGCGAGATGTATGTCGGTCTTCATGTTGGTCTTCATGTCTGTCGGTACGGCTATCGACACGGTTATCGGAGATGGATTTTTCGTCGCGTGACCGTCTAGTCGCTCCCTCGCTGTCACGTGACCCGTCTATCCTTGCTGATTCGTCCATTGTCTGTCGTGTTTGTGTATGGTGTGGAAATGGTGATGATTTTTGGAAGGCTGGATTTCGCCTGCATGAAAATATGCATGATGTGCATAGTGGAAGGGGGGGGAGGGAGAAGGGGTACCAGTAGGTTCCCTGATAGTGCCGGGATTGATATGGAACCGGTTTCATCTGATTCCTGGGATTTAGACGAGTATTATCATCTACTTGTTTTTCCGATCAGAAAGCTGCTGTATTTGTTGTGATTTGTTTTGTATTTTTGGATCAGTTTCGTGAATTCATGAGAAAAAAAATTACAAAAAAAAACAAACCGGGATACGGTGAATACATTCTCGAAGGTCAGGAGGTTCAATTGACATGATAGAACGAGCAATTCGTGCGGCCAACTGCACGTGTCCGGTCACTTGTTCAGATTACTTGAACTCATTTAACTTCACTTAGACTGTAGACATGTCATGAACCAGAAAAACGTCATTTACTTAGCCCCCTGGTCTGCGCATGTCGCCCACTCTCTTCACTCAAGTACATTTATAAAAACCAGAATATCGCCCCAAAGCGAAACTCAATGCTACACTAAAAAGCACAACGCACTGAGTATTATAAAGGGGTGTTCTTTAATCTCCGTTCGGCCATTTGATCAGTCAACAGATGGATGCGTGCTGTTACCGTGGTTATCCGAAAGTGAAAAATATGTACCGAGCTAAGTTTGGGGGGGAGGGTGTTTATATAGAGGCTCGCGGTATGAGAGTTACCCTGCGTACATGTGGAACTACTGTAGGGTAGTTTATGCGCACTGATTAGGTTTGCTTATGTAACCCAGGGCAGTCAAACTTGTTGTATCATCAAGAACTCGTTATCATTAATATCTCGTGACTCCTACCATCACGCAACTCGTATGGTCACGTGCTTTCGTTTCGTTTTGCTCACTGGGCATCCTCAAAATACTTGCGTTCCTCACAGTCTGAAGTTGACACAAAGTAATGCAAAATGGCTCTCAGCTTGGAGACATCGTGACCGGCTGCAGCCAGATCGTCAATGTACAAACTCGCCTTCTTGGACATGGCCTGTATCCGCTTCAGACAGTAGTCGAAGCTGTGGGTCTCTGTTTTCATGTAGTCCACGGCGTACTTTTTGAGCGACACGTCCGTGGTGCGTTGTTTGAGAATGTTGAGAATCTCGTGGTTGTCGGGGTTGGCGCGTATGCTGTGGATCAGCGGGAACGAGAACTTGCCCTCGCTGATATCTTCGCAGAAACCCTTGTTTTCCGTCAGCTCGGTCGACTGCAGATTGAGATAGTCATCGAGAATCTGGTAGATGACTCCCAGGGTGTCAGTGAGATGGGTGAGATCAAAGTCGATTTTTTCCGAGTCGGGCTGTTTGGACGCCACCGACAGCATGAGACGTAGAGCCAGCCGAAACAGGCCTCCGGTCTTGTGTACCACCATCTCCAGATACTCGTCTTCCGACGGACACGTGAGGGTTTCGCGCCAGTACAGATCCATGCCCTGACCTCTGTGCAGATTGATCATCTCCTCGGTGAAGATGGACACTGCGTCGTCGGATTTGAGCTTGAGAACCTCCTGTAGTGCCACAAAGTACATGTAGTTTGCCGAGTTGATGGTTTGAGGCACTCCAAACAGGCAATGGGCCGCCGGAAGGCCTCGTCTCAGCATCGAGTTGTCCTCCACGTCATCCACGAGCAGCGACGAGTTGTGCAGGATCTTGGTGATGTGCGAAATGGTGTCCAGATGGGCCTTGTCCACCTTGATGACCGCTCCAAACGCTGCAATCAGGTGTTCTCTGATATTGTGGCCCCTGTTGTTGGCGAGATAGTTGTAGGGTCCCAGCAGAGCGGAGTCGGCCGTCTTGCTCCATTGGTGCTTGAAATCGGGGCTGTTGTAATCCATGTTTGCCACCCAACCAGAATCGTGTAGTGTGGGGGGTGGATCAAGGTTAGATCCATACGTGTTTATTTGTTTCATTAAGACGCACCCATATAAGGTTGTAGATAAGAGATGATATCGGTTGGGACATTAGCCCCACACCAACACACCAACCTCTTCCTCTACAACACACCTCTTCTTCTCCCCCCCCTCCTCACCATGTCAATCACGAAATCTGATCTTGAAAACCTGCGGGACAAGTCGCTGAGCGCACGTGACTTCTCGTACTCGCCCTACTCCAACTTCAGAGTCGGAGCCGTGCTTCTCACCGAGTCTGGAGAATGGATCCAGGGCGCCAACATTGAAAACGCCAGCTATGGAGGCGCCATTTGCGCGGAAAGAGTGGCGATTACCAGGGCCATTGTGAGTAGCACAGCGAGACCATGCCGAAGGCGTGGTTGAGCCGAAGTGGAACCAGTACCGAAAGGTTGATCTGGTGGAACCAGTACCGAAAGGGCGGTTGTGCCGTTGTGGATTAGCTGGAGGTTTCTGAGAGGCGTTCCATGTCATGTGTCACACAGCAGACGAGCTATGGGGGTGGGTTGGGCGTTCTGAGGGTACACAGAGTGACTAGGGTGAGGGTGTTGGTGCCATGGAGGGCACTGTTTTTCTCACTCTTTCTAACTGTCCCTCTGTCACGACCTATATGTCATGCTCGTTTCGTTATTGCCTACATTGGCCTAGCTCCGTTTTTCGGAACATTCGCTGCGCTCATATTGCTTCGCTAACACAGATGGAAGGACACAAAAAGTTCAAGGCCATTGGCGTGGCTTCGGATCTCTCCGTGGTTTGTTCCCCATGTGGAATCTGCCGTCAGTTGTAAGTACAGCTTACCGACTACATTACTGCCCTACCGACTACACCGCCCTTTTCACCCCCTAACACAGCATCCGAGAATGGTCCAAGGACATTCCCATCTACCTCTTCACCACGGTGAGTATCACTCTTCAACCCCACTACCATCACTCTATCTATTACTGTGCTAACCCAGGACGGAAAATACACGATGCAGACCATCAAGGAGCTGCTGCCTCTGAGCTTTGGCCCCGAGCATCTGGACACAGAAAAGGTCGAGGCCGAAACCGAGACTCTGTTGGAGGTTTGAACCCGGGAGAGCCCGATTATGAAGGGGGAGCCTGGAGCTTGGCTCGCAAGGCCAGAAGCTGAGTTAGTATCGGTGCATATGTAAATTAGAAGAAAATATGAAGCCACAAACGAAGAGACGATGAAACGGTCAACCGTAGGATCAACCAAAACCGGAGAACGGAAAAAAAACAACCAAACCAAACCAAACCAAACCAAACAACGAATGGTTGTGCTTTCTGTCCAATCGATAATTGTGTTCGTTCAAAAGACATCATAGTGTTGTCTGTTGAAACAACCGTCAACCCTAGGATTGAAAGAAAGAAAAAATATACGAAAAGAAAAAAACACCGACACAATTGTGTTGTCTGTTCAAAGAACATCAGTCTGTTGTTGTCCGTTCGGACTCTTGGCCCTCTCTGCCGTGTACCGTGTATGGCTTGTTGTTGTCCGCTCGGACCTTCGGCCATCACTGCCGCATACTCACCTGGTCTCTCTTCTCCTCAGCCTGCTTTTGCAGACTTGCCACCTCCTCCTCAACAGTCGAAATCTGGCCTCGGATAAACTCCAGCCGCTTGTCCACATTACCCTTGGCCTCGTCAAGAGACTGGGGCACCAGAACGGGGCCGGTCAGCTTGTACACCTTGGCGTCGTCCTTGACGGATTTGAACTCGTCCTCCACAATGAGGTTTTCTTGCAGTTGGGCCTCGAGTTTCTGTCGCGATTCAATGTGTTTTTGCATAGCTGGGTTAGCGTGGTAGTGAGGGCCGAAGGTCCGAACGGACAACATCAAGCCATACACGTTACTCCGGTAGTGAAGGCCGAAGGTCTGAACGGACAACTACATTCTGTAGACAGCAGAGTGACATCATATGAGCTGAGAGGGTCATGTGTACACTTCTGTCGACAACAGAGATCGACACAGTCAAGATCGGTCTAGACGTCAGAATAACGCTGTTGCCCATGTCCTGTTCAGGTCACATCGAAAACCAGTAGACGCCAAGTAGAGTCTTGTCTATCGCCAAGTGTGTCGCTGTAATGCGTGGCAGTGGTTGTACCCCGATAGTCTCGATCTGTACTTGACTTGATGGAATGCTTGACTTGGATAGATCCTTAGAATGATTCAGTTTGACAGACCCACCTGGAGCTGATGGATGTGATGGACAATGTCAATTCTTCAAGTAAGACTCCTCAGCAATCGATTGAGAGCACCTCCTCAAACAGCCCCCTCCAAACACCATCCTCTGACGGCCTTGGGCCGCTCTCTCTTCATCCCCCTCTTTCCCACCCCACCTATTCACTCACCCTGCTGAACAACCTCAAACTCGCCGGAGAGCTGTTCAAACTTCTTCTGGTCGTCCATTGTATCTGTGTAATTATCTGTGTCGCTGTGTTGAGTCGTGCAGGATCACCACTTGTACTGTTCTAGACTGTAGGTGCCTGAATTTCAACAGAGTTCGAAACCTCCCTCTCGAGCCTTGCATATATGGAAGGCGAGTTTAGCAGGGTCCAAAAAACGCCACCATCACTACACACACACCAGACTCGCTGGAACAGATTCGGAAAAACGACAAAAATACACAATGCAGGTGAGTATGGCGGGGCAAGGTTCTGGTAACGATATCCGTAGCCATTGCGTTGTTGGTGGGGGGTGGCGTGGCGGACTGTCTACTGAAGATCTTGAAACCAACATCTTCTGTCTCTTTTTGTGGCAAACGTTGGTCTTCGTGCAACTCTTTCGGTGAACCAGTGGTGATCTGATTGATACGTCTGGCTGAAACGACGTCCTCGATCAGCACCCCATTTCATGTGCTCTGCCATTGCGCGACACTGTCTATGTCTGCTACACACCATGATGGAATGTTGTCCTAACGGATCTATGATCTTTGTTGTGTGGCGTTATCGTTGTGCTTCATTATAACGTCTGATTTTCTACTTCAGTAACGTCTGATGTTCTGCTTCATATGTTGTGCTACATACGTTATGCTATAGCGACGTCAGGATGTTGTCCGCTCGTTCTAACCCAGCTCAAACCATGGCTCCAAGTCAACTCTCCACGACACATTATCGAAGAAGGCCACGAGGAAGGCTTTGAAGACGGCCAGGAAGCCTCGCCTTATACAAAGTCCGTGCTTTTCGCCAACTCCCTCTCTCTCCCCACATCTCCACAGACCTTGTTGGTATCCACGGCAAAACTCTTCTCCGTAGTGGAAGGTCTTTTCAGTCAGAAATCGAAACCCGTCAATCTCGGGCAGATTGTCGGCGAGGTTCAGCTCAAAAAGAATGCCCAAAGTTCCGAATCGAGACGCAAGTTCACCACCGACTTTTTGGAAGAAGAGGACGAAGAAGAAGAGGACGAGGATGAGGAGGATCAGACTCAGCTCATCACAGCCCAAAAGGTGGCTCTATCGCTAGTACAGTATGAAGACGTGATTGTGGTGGAGATCAAACAGGACGAACTGCTGCTGGCTCATGGATTTGCCCAGCAGCTGGTGGAGCTCGTCAAGCCTCGTCAAACGCTCATTCTGGCGCCGGGAAACACCATTGCCGATGTTCGGGTCAACCAGCTGATTGTCGGCAAGTCCAATCTTGTTCCTTTGGCGTCCACACCTCTGTTACAGTCGCCCAATTTCATTTCCGGGCTCGGAGCGGCTCTTCTCACGCGATGCCAGCAGTCCCACGTGCCTGCCACGGCCCTGGTGGTTCAGAATGTGGGTACCCAGTCGTTTGAGCGGTACCAGAGCGACACGTTCGAGGACCTGACCGAGGTTCTGGCGGGCGTTTTTGGACTCGACGGAGCCAAGGCGTTGAAGGAGCTGCGAGCGGACGACGGTGTTGCCGGTTTGTATTTGTAAGAAAAAGGTAATGAGGTTGGAGGTGTGCAATGGATCTATGGGCAGATCACAGTAGTTGAGTAAAAGAGAGGATGATTTTGACTAATGGAATTGGTGTATATTCATCTATATCACTGCCCAACATTCCACAATCAAAATGGGTCATTTGAAGATTATTCACTGAGGAGAAATTTCCGTAAGAGTATGCCACGGAGAGCTGGATGTTGTACTTGGATATAGTACAGCTAGCTAGATGATTGCCTGGCCAGAAAAGAAGCATCTGGAGACCATTCTGCCTTGTACAGACGACTGCTCTAACATAGAGTACAATGTTGGACTTTCAAACGAAGGCTCACAACATTGGCTGATTTAGTAAGACACAGTGCTAAGCTTTCTTGATGCTTTGTGAATAAATCACTCAGGGAAATACTCACCTGTGAAAAGGTAGCCTGGTTTGCGATCTACGAAGTAGATAATGGTTGTATACATTCCCACAGTATTCTTCTCTTAGGACTAATGTACTGAAGCCACCCATTAAAGTAAGTTGCGATAACGACCCGAGGTGCATTTATTTATAGAAACTCTCCAGGGACCCAGGACACAGTTCTAACAGATGGTCACTCACAAACCGTGAATATTAAAAATTTACCAAGTCGGGCCGTTGCCAATATCTCGATCTTCTTTGTTCACAAACCTCTCTCTATGACTGTTCTCGTATATGCTTTCTTAGACTGGTGCAGGAGTGTTCTATAAGTATTGTAGACAGCTTATTGTGATCTCCCCCACAGGTATGTAGACTACTGTACAAGTACAAGAACAATGACAAGCTACAATATCCATTGTGAGGTTGGTCAGAATAAACAGCCTTCTATTATGATTTCGTTTCAAGGTCATTTTTGCCCATCCTTAATCTCATGTTGATGTCTCTTGCGATAGAAGGACAGCACCTATCTGCTTCTAGCGCCTCTCTCTTTTCTTTCTCTCAACGAAGTCTTTCCCAGATACGATCATAGGACGAGTACAGTACTTGTTTTGGGCCGCTGTAAATGCTTGGAAAAGCTGTTGTTGTGAATGGGCTCCCAATTGGCGCGGATCTTGGCCTGAATCAAAAGCTCTTCTTCCATTGATTACTATTGTTAAGCTGGATCTCTCGGCATTCGAGCTTTGTTAAAACTAGATCAGCATTCGAGCTCATCAAACGCTACTGTTCAAGACTACTAAATCACTCGGCCTTCGAGCGGCAGGAGAGCGAAGCCTATCCCTATCAGTTATCGTATTGTATCCTAGTTAAATATATACTACATTAATCCTTCTTGGACTTCTTCTTCTTGGGCGTCTCGTCTCCGCCCAAGCTCTTTCGCTTCTTGTCCTTCTTTTCCTTCTTGTCCTTCTTTTCCTTCTTCTCCTTCTTGTCCTTCTTTTCCTTCTTCTCCTTCTTCTCCTTCTTCTCGTCGGCGTCCTCCATCTCAACGTCGGACTCCTCCTCGTCAACCTCAACGTCGCCCATGTTGGCCAGAACCTCGTCCATGGCGGTCTTCATGGCGTCGACGTTCTTGGTGGGGGCCACACCGGTGTCGTAGAAGGTGAGTCGCTCCTCGACCTGCTGCTTGAGAGCCTTTCCAAACACCGAGGTGGGCACGTCGGAGTAGTTGTCGATTCGAGATGCAATGGAACACTTGTTGGCGAGGAATCGCGAGATTCGGCCCTTGTTCTTGAGCCCGGCCTTGCCGATGAACGACGAGTGGTAGATCAGACCGTACTTGGGGGTGTTGCCCTTGGTCTTGAGGGCTCGGAAAAGCGCCTTCTCGGCTCCGAGAATCTGCACGGTGGAGGCAGGGTACTTGGACAGGTTGGTGAGAGATCCGGCGTGAGAAATCAGACGGGCGCCGACAACCTCACCGATCAGCTCGGACAGGTTGGGGGCAATGGTGTTCATCTTCTCGGACAGGTAGCCGTAGAGCTTTCGTCGGTAGTCGGTGATGTTGACGACCCGCTCGGCAAAGGTGGTCACGTTGTCCATATCGGCGTCGGAAATGTCCTGGCCCATGGAGATCTTGGAGGCGTCGATCACCTGCTGAGCCAGGCCGGCGTCGTCATTGACAATGGCGGCAATCTCGTGCAGAGAGTCCTCGGACAGCTCGGACTTGTCCTTGATGTGCAGCGCGAGCTTGGCAAAGGTGTAGTTGTCGGCCACCAGCTTGGCGAGCTCGGGGAAGTGCCAGCCGTACCACTCCTTGACTCGCATGGAGAAGGTGTTGATGTCCTTATCCAGCTGGTCCAGCAGAGCAATGGCCTGGATGATGTGGTTGTCGTTCTTGTTGACGGAGAACTTGACCTTGGCTCGGGAGTAGGCGTGGCCCAGACCAAGCTGAGCTCGCTCCAGATCGCCAGAGTCCAGCTGCTCCAGGAACCGGTCGCCAAACAGACGGATGCCTCGCTGCAGATCGTGCACGGCCTCGTTGGAGACACACTCCACGTTGGGCAGAGCCTCCTTTATGCTCTGGCCCAGGTTCTTGTCACTGATACCAAGCACAATCTTCTTCTTCTTGGATCCCTCAGGCAAGTTGAGCTCCAGCAGCGACTTGAGGTGGTCGTTGCAGATTCCCTCGGAGATGTCGTTGGCGTTCTCGAGAGCGTGGGCAGCTCCCTTGAAGGGGGCAAAGGACACCAGCTTGACGAGCTTGGAAAACTTGTTGAAGTCGGTACAGGAGTCCTGGACCTCCTTGACTCGGGCGCCAATGTTCTCGGGCTGCAGCAGCACCTTGAACAGAGCGTAGCCAGAGGCCTCCTCGAAAAGTACGTAGTCGATTTGGTCCGACATGTTGTGTGTAGAGATGGTGGTGGAGGGAGGTTGGGAGAAAAACTATCGGGGAATATTTTTCGGTGCGTCCTGCAGCTGGGAAAAAATTGTGCAGCAAGGATTAAGGTTGTTACCCGGCAGTGGGCATGGATGGAGGTGAGTGGATCGGTGTGGAAGAGGTGGTGGAAGTGGTGGTGGAGGCTGTGGGTCACGTGATAGAGGGTACGTGGGGTGTGTCTGTGATTTTGGTGCGGTTTTGGGGCTTCCAACACCACCTTAGACTGCCTCAGTTGTACACCCATTCATGGTTGTAGTCCAACCTACTTTTGCAGTAACCATGATCGATTACTAAGCGTTATATGAGGACTGCCAAAAAGAAAAACATCGGTAAAAAAAGCGGTGAATTGCAGAAACGGTAAACTCAGAATCGGTTGAACTCAGTAGGGGAGCTATGGTGGGATCTTGGAGGACTTTGAGAAGAACTTTTGGGTGACCTTGAGGACTTCTTAGTGCAGGTCTTATCGATGTTATGCTCAATGCGACACTGTCCAAGAGAGCACCAGTTGAGTGTTCGTCTTTTTGATTCTAGGAAAATACATCAGCTTTGGTGGGTGGTTGATGTGGTCTAGAAATAGAAAAACAGTTCAAACAGTTCTCTACCTATCTTACAGCGTATATACTACTGTACGGAGTGCTCTTACTGGTACCTCCCCCAATCGTCATGGATCAAAGTTAGTGGTGAAAATTGCATGCATCTCGAATCCTCGGATGTCGCCATATTTTCAAGCAGCAAAATGAAGAAGTTCAACAGAGAGCGTTGTGGAATCGACGTTGGTGGTCGTTAATCTGTGGAAATCGACCTGGAACGGTGTTTTGATGAGAAGTGGACATGTTTAGTACAGTACGCAGTTTCCACGCCTTGGAAGCTAAGCACAAAAATTCACGATTGAGTTTTAAGGCGGTTGAAGAAGATGCAACATAGAGTGGGGCCGAAATTGTTAGTAATTAGACTGGACGGGTCCGTTGGAAAAAACATTGTATGGAAGTACAATAATGGAAGAAAGGAGATTCAGCTGTTGACCTGATACTAAAATCGATGCTCAAATCGTCAACTGCCTGTAGTTAACATTTCCTCGTGTGCCCAATCCCTCTCTGCTCAACAGACACTCTGGTATCACGATTGAAAGCTAGACTACTTGAATGGCATGCTATGATGGAGACATGGAAACTGCTGGTTAGTTATTTTTCTGTTTTGAATGAGTCTACCAGGTCCAGTTCTTGAAGTTCACGCCCTCCTACTGTTCTGGGTGTACATAAATGTGATTGTGCGGAAAGCGCCTTTCAATCTCAGAGTGCCTCTCCATAGTCCAGCTTATTGGGCTTGTAGTTACAGGCAGAGCTGATGTATCAGCTGAATAAGCTGCTCTCTCTTTAAATTTGAAGTCCAGCTGAAAATTCGGGCGCCAGAGGTTCATGGGTATGTTCCAGTTGTGGCACCTATATGGGCTGCCCATAGAGAATGTGGGAGGGACAATGGAGAAGGAAGAGATTGAACGGGAGTGACTTTAAAACGAGTTCAAGCGGGTTTAAACCATTTAAAATGACAATCCAAAGGGTATTCCGATCCCTGGAAGACTCCAGTGCTTTCCTTTGGATTTATTCCCTTTTTTGGCTGTCTTAGAAGAATACTCATTCGAAAACCGCAAATAATCCAATTAAAAGACAAGGGTAGTTGAAAGGTCCAGAAACATCAGCAAAACTGGTGCAAAACGGCAGCAAGCAAAATTGATACCCGCCACACCCCCTCATCTCGAACCAGGCTCACTTATCTACATCCTCAGCGTGCATTAGCTGGTATCACTATATTCAAACGGAGAAAGGTCTTGAGCTGCTTAAGTTGATGATATCGTGGGATTAACAAACCATTAGATCCCATTCATCACCTTTTCAGCCGCTTTACACCGTCTGGGGAACATTACTGGAAAAGCACTCAAGTGTCACACATGCATGAGACATCTATTATAGAATGAATTTATAGGTGTAGCAGAATTCACAGCAGTGAGAACAGTTCAGTGGGGTGAAATTACAGCGGTAAGGGAAGCCCAACGAGTTGAAGTCCAGCAGGAAAAAAGTCGATCCTCAACCGTCAAAACCTCATTTCACCTCTTACTTAGCTTTCCCAAGTAACTGTGCGAATTTTAGTTAGTCTGCAGTCTGCACCCTCCCCCAAATAAGCTTCTGGATATGTGAAAAGATTAGAGCTTTTTATACACTTTTTGTACGCTTCTTGTAGCACCACACCATTCCACACCACACCACTCCACAATGACCTCTATCGACAACACCTGCAGCGGTCCCGACTGTGGCAAGACCGTGGACGGCAGCCTCAAGTGCCCCGTGTGTCTCAAGACCGGCGTCAACGCCTTCTTTTGCGACCAGACCTGTTTCAAGCGAAACTGGGGCCTGCATAAGGCGGTCCATGCTGCTCCCGGCAAGGAGACCTCCGATCCCTTCCCCAACTACTCCTACTCGGGCGATCTGCGAGCAGTGTACCCGCTGCATCCGCGCCGAGAGGTCAAGGCCAACATTGTGAAGCCCGACTACGCCGGAGACGGCCAGCCCATCAGTGAACAAAAGGTGCAGCGATCGACCCAGATCACGGTGCTTTCCGAGGCCGAGCAAAACACGATGCGAAAGGTCTCCAAGCTGGCAAGAGAGGTTCTGGACGCTGGAGCCGCTGCTGTCAAACCCGGAGTCACCACCGAGGAAATCGACGCCATTGTGCACGCAGCCTGCATGGAGCGAAACGCCTACCCTTCCCCTCTCAACTACTACAACTTCCCCAAGTCCGTGTGCACGTCTGTCAATGAGGTGATTTGCCACGGCATCCCCGACAAGCGGCCTCTGCAGGACGGCGACATTGTCAACCTCGACGTGACCATCTACAAGGACGGGTTCCACGCCGATCTCAACGAGACGTACTACGTCGGCGACAAGGCCAAGGCCAACCAGGACGTGGTGCGGCTGGTCGAAACGACCCGGCAGTGTCTGACCAAGGCCATCGAGGCCGTCAAGCCCGGCGTCATGTACAGATCGCTGGGCGAGGTGATTGAGAACGAGGCCAAGAAGGCCAATCTGTCGGTGGTGCGAACCTACTGCGGCCACGGCATCAACCAGCTGTTCCATTGTGCGCCCAACGTGCCCCATTACGCCCGAAACAAGGCTGTGGGAGTCATGAAGCCTGGTCATACCTTTACTATCGAGCCCATGCTGTCGCTGGGATCGTTCAAGGACCAGACCTGGCCCGATAACTGGACCGCAGTGACCTCGGATGGTAAATGGTCCGCCCAGTTTGAGCATACGTTGTTGGTGACCGAGACGGGAGTCGAGATTCTGACTGCTAGATATAAGAACTCGCCTGGAGGAGCTATTAAGGCATGAGACACGAGCGAGACGTGAAGGAGACACGAGCGAAGCGAGTGTCGAAGTGATTGTCACAGTGAGTGTTTCAGCGAGTGCGGAACCCTAGCGTGAGCCAAACTTGAGCATGCTGTTGACGAGCTATCAAGGCTCTCGTCTGCAGCTACAGATATATATACGAATGATGATGAACGGGGTGCATAACTGAATGTGTGTCAGCTGTAGTTGCCGTAGCATCGAACCGCCGGTGGTTGAAGAGTAATCAGGTGGGTTTTTACTGAGTGAAGGTATATGATGAGTAATTAGCAGTACAGAGTACAGTGCAGCCAGTGTGGCATGTTGGTCACGGTATACTTTCCATCGAACATGTCTGTAATACAAAGGATCATCATGAATAGTAGGAATGAGGTATTTTCTGTCAAAGGTCGTCATAGTAAATCTGCCCTAACAACTTCATATTCAAAGTCTCCACCCTCTGTATATGTATTCGGACTCAGGAGCTTCTTTAGGCAATTACCACCGCACAATTCTTCAAATATCACGATTTCGACATGATAGAAGGATTTCTGGCCCCTCATTTCACACGAATTCCAACTTCTCTCATCTATATTTTTCCTCTAAAAGTCCTTGTAACGGGCTATACAAGTGTGAGCTGTACAGCATAATATAGAAGAGGGTATGATTGGAATCGTAACATTGTAGCTATAGCTGGTTGTTCAGTTTGCTGTTATTGCTACGAGTACTGCACCTGAACTTCCTAAGCAAGCCTCTATTTAGTCTTCAAATCACCACCTTAAACAGAGACCACACCATACACTCAACTCTTCCTCTTGGACACCACTTTAATACTCCTGACACAAACACAAAGCAACGTCGCGGACGCAATCATGTTCTGTCTCCAATTCAGCGCAGAGTGTTTGTGGGGGGAGTACAAAGTGGTGTAACAGGGGGTGCTGGGGACGTTTGTTCATTCCACAAACACAATCCGTCCAGTTACACAAATAACAGATTAAGAGTATTCCAAAACTCAATCCGGAGAGCTCACTTCCGTTAAACTTCCGCCTCATGTCTCAGTCTGCCTTGATGAAGGTGGTTGAAAAAAAACAAA
Organism: Yarrowia deformans; assembly: GCA_900519085.1. Lineage (NCBI taxonomy): Eukaryota > Fungi > Ascomycota > Dipodascomycetes > Dipodascales > Yarrowia > Yarrowia deformans. The sequence goes on along the minus strand of ULGY01000003.1, from coordinate 1,139,100 downwards.
AAAACACAAAATCCGAATCTGACGTGAACAGAGATGCTACCAGCTACTGATGCACTTGAGTAGTTGACCATACTGCAACAATTCCGCTCGGACATGGCCGTTATTTTTTTTTTGCAGGTTTTTTTTTTTTTTTTCCCACTCAAACTAAGTTGGGATCAAGTTGAGTTAGTATTGGAGAATTCTCTGGAAGCAGGTACAGAAAGGCGTCCTCAACGATACCGATACTCAACCGATCTGTAATATAAGACCAGAATCGAAACCGCCGTAAGTCAATTAGCAAACGCTCAAATTTTCAGCACCATGTCTATCCTTAACATCTTTTTACACCCTCCCATACCACTCATAACCTCAAACCTAACTTTCCCCAGAGTATGCAGAGAGAGCCCTCAGCTGCAACTCCCCTCCTCCTTCTCTACACTACACAATGCTCCGATACGCCTGCAACCGAGCGGTGCCGCGCCTGAACGTGGCCCGTGGACTGCGATTCCAGTCCTCCAAGCCCGCCGACGGCCCCGAAACCGTCTTCACCTCGCTCAATGAGGAAAACGACCCCAACCGAGACGCCTTCTTCAAGTACACCTGGGGCACGTGGCTCAAGAACAACGAGGCCGAGCGAGCCAAGCGAGAGACCCGGTTCTCCATCGAGGGACTCGCCGAGGTGATCAAGGCGCTTCCTCAGTCTGGCAAGGCTCCCATCGAGGCCGAGACCGAGATTAAGGTCACCCAGCTGGCGTCGCTGCACGAGGGCAAGCACCACCGGGTCTACCGGGTCGACGTGGACGACGGCAAGCAGTACGTGCTGCGAATCCCCTACGGGCTGGGCTCGGAGGTGTTCCGAAAGAAGCGGATCCAGTCGGAGGTCGCCACCATGGACTTTGTGCGGCAAAAGGTGGCCCACGACAAGTTTCTGGTTCCGGAGGTGCACAGCTGGAACGCCACCGTCGACAACCCCCTCGACGCCCAGTACACTCTGATGGACTTTTTTGCCGGCCGAGACACGCTGATGAAGCACTGGAACCCTGTTGCTCAGGAAATGACCGAGCGAGCCTCCAAGATCAAGCCCGTGGTCGACATCTACTCGTCTCTGCTGCAGCCCGAGTTTTCTCGGTACGGATCTCTGTACTTCACCGAGGACGTGTCTTCTAAGGACGCCTCCGTGCTGGCCTACAAGGGCGCCGAAAACGACCCCAAGGAGCTCGCCGACCGATGGCGAATCGGCCCCACCACCGAGTCTCGGTTCTGGAAGAACTCTCTGCCTGAAGACTCGCCTATGCGAGGACCCTGGGAGACCGCCGAGGAGTACATTGAGGCCACTGCCGCGATTAATCTTGTGAACTTGGGAGAAATGGCCAAGAACGGTGACCGAAACCCTGCCGTGGTCGCTGCTGCTACTGCTACTTACGAAAAGTACCAGCAGCTGTCTTCCCAGCTTCTGCTGCGACCCGAGGTCGAGAACGACAACCTGTTCTCCGCCCGAATGGCGTTTGGCGACCTGCATCCCATCAACGTGCTGGTGGAGGGCCAGAAGGACATTGCCGAGTCGTCCCTCGCTCTGGTAGACTTTGAGAACACCGCCATCAAGCCCGCTCTGCTGATCGGCACCCCCGATTACGTGCGATACGGCGGTCTCAAGCTGTTCAAGACCGAGGACATCCCCAACTACGACCAGCTGAGCGACCAGGAAAAGGCCCAGGTCAACTACATGATTGCGCAGACCCAGAACGCGTTCACGTTTGAGTTCCTGCTCAACAACGAGGCGCCCGAGTTCATCAACTCGTTCTCCCCTCGAGTCAAGCGTCTCGCAGAGCCCGTGCGACTGGCCCTCAACCCTCTGTACGTCGAGGATCACCTGGATCTGTCCGAGGAGATGATCAAGCTGCAGCAGGACTGGACGCCCATCATGGGCATGGAGCGAGAGTTCCCCATCCACTGGACCAACGAGGAGTACGAGAAGCAGGCCAAGGACTTTGCCGAGTGGAACCAGAAGGCCATGTCCACGCCCTTTTTCCAGACCAAGGGCTGGGTGCCCCAGGACATGTTTGAGCAGCTGTTTGGCAACGGTCTGCTCGACAAGACCGAGGGCGGCGATTACGTCTACGTTCCCCCCAAGAAGGAGTAACCGGTTTTTTCCAGTTCTTCCAATTAGTATATAGTAAATAGTCCATGACATCGATGAGTAAAGGACGGTTCCAATTAGTATGAAGTCAATGATCCATAGCAATGGGATCAATGAGATCGATGAGTACAGTAACCGAAAAAGAATTCCAATTGGTGTGTAGTATAAGTAGCAATGAAATCAATGAGTACATAGTAGTTAGCCAATAGCAATGAGATCAGTGAGATCAAGGAGCTGTGGACAGACTTCTTTCCAACTACGGAGTAGTATATAGCAATGAGATCAATGAGATTGATGTATAACTGACAGAGTTCTTCCAGCCTACATTTTCACCAATCAATCCACTTGCATGTTTGATTCATATCCAGCGTTGTGTCTATCTATTATCTACCCAATCTCTACTTCTCCTCATGGTCACACTTCTTGGGCCCCTGATCGCCCCAGTCCAAAGTAAACCGACCTTCAGCCACCTTGTACTCCTTGATCTTGTCTACCACCTCCTCGGCCGTCTCGCCCACAACAACAATGTCTCGAGCGCCGTTGGCAATGAACCCCTGCTCCACAGCCTTGTTGATCCACTCAATCAGCCCGTCGTAGAAGCCGTTGATGTTGAACAGCACAATGGGACACGAGTGGATGCCCAGCTGGTTCCACGTGATGACTTCAAACAGCTCCTCGGCCGTGCCGTAGCCACCAGGCAGCGCCACAAACGCATCGGCCTCCTGGCCCATAAGCCGCTTTCGTGTGTGCATGTCCTGCACCACCGTCGTCTGTCCGTACTCCTCGACCGTCGGAGGATTGATCTTGTTCTGCTCCTTGTGGATCAGCGCCTCGGGAATAATACCGTTGACGTAGCCGCCTCGAGTAGCCACGGCTCGAGCCACAGAGCCCATGACTCCGGTCGTTCCTCCACCGTAGACGAGTCCCCATTGGTTTTGCACAAACAGCTCGCCAAGCTTGTCGGCAGCAGCGGTGACAGACTGGTCGATGCCCGACGACGAGCCGCAAAAGACACAGATGGTTTTGGTGTGTGGGATGGTCATTATCGATAGGTCGTGGATGTTTCAGGAGGAAATATTGCAAACCTCGTCGCACGGCCCTTCGGTTATCGTTTGAACTAAGCTTTTGGGAGAGCGCATTGTGAAGTTAGATTGGAGGTGGAGAGGAGGGGGGTATTATGGAGAAAGTTTGGAAAAAACCGGAGAAGATGTTTTGAGCATTTGAAGGAACTTTTATATACCATTTCATATAGCTAGCGAGTCTCTATCACTTCCCAGTAACCACCTACAAGACAATCTCTACCCGCCCCTCGCAACTTTAAACAAATCAAAGTTCCGCTACCAGAAAGTCTTGATAGTCAATTTTAGGCGGGAAAAAATCAAGAAAGGGTGAGACATGAGATCTAGGGTCGGACACGGATTCCGAATCGATGGTTTGAATTGAAAAAATGTGCCAAATACATTAGTGACAGTGGAGTAGAAGAATATATACACCTAAGCGGAACTTTATTTGCCGACCTACATGCACTTGCGCTCTGTACCTCTAGATGTATGCAGAGATGTCAGGAGTGGAAGTGTTGTAACGTAATAGAGACATGGTCACGTGATAGAGACATGGCCACGTGATAGGAGTGGTCAGGATAAAAATTCAGGTCTATTGCCTTCTGTGTAAGATACAATACTGGCAATCTATGGGTCTAGACTTTCAAGCTGTTTCTTCAAGTCAGCTGAAATAATTTTGACAAAGTGTCTTATCGTGTCTGGAAGACTATAGTTGACAGAATGGACTAACTTCCCTCTTCAAATGTCAGCAATCTCACGTAGCCGTTTTTGTATTACATGACAGTGTGTTAACAACCAGCTGTCTATGTTCAGACAAAGAACACAAGTGATCTTACTGGACTGAAGTTTTGCTAACAATCATGTCCTTCATCAGGTGCACAAGCATCGTATTTTTGTACTATCACCACCACTAATCATAACATGACATTACTATATATCCTCCATGTGTTGCAAGAAGTATGCTTACCGTCTTTCTGAGAGCACCGTTCTGCGTCTACTTGAACAGCTTGGCAACAGACACCTCGGAGGCGTCGTTTCTGCTCATGACCTTGGCCACGGCAAGCTCAAAGTCCTCCTGGGTCACGTGGATTCGTCGCTCTCGCAGAGCGTACATGCCGGCCTCAGTACACACTCCCTTGACCTCGGCTCCCGAACAGCCGTTCATCTTCTCGGCAATCTTCTTGAGATCGATGCCTCGGGTCAGGTTCATTCGTCGCGAGTGGATTCGCAGAATGTCGGCTCGAGCCTCCACGGTGGGCGGGGGGAACTCGATCTTTCGGTCGATTCGTCCGGGTCGCAGCAGCGCAGGGTCCAGAATGTCCAGACGGTTCGTGGCCATGATGATCTTGATGTTCTTGGACGACTCGAAGCCGTCGAGCTGGTTCAGCAGCTCCAGCATGGTTCGCTGCACCTCCGAGTCGCCACCGCCGCTGCCGCCAGACTCGCTTCGAGCGGATCCAATAGAATCAATCTCATCCATGAAAATGATACTTGGGGCGTGTTCTCGCGCCATGATGAAGAGCTCTCGCACCATTCGCGAACCCTCTCCAATGTACTTTTGCACCAGCTCCGATCCCGACACCCGGATGAACTTGCACTCGGTGTGATGGGCCACAGCTCGCGCCAGAAGCGTCTTTCCGGTTCCGGGAGGACCGTACAGAATGACACCCTTGGGCTGCGCGATACCCAGACTCTCAAACAGCTCGGGGTGCTTGACGGGCAGCTCGATCACCTCCTTGATCTCCTTGATCTGCTGGTCCAGACCTCCCACCATGTCGTAGGTACTGTCGGGGACCTTTTCCACCATCATCAGCGACACCAGAGGATCGACCTTGTTGGGCAGAATCTGGTGCAGCGTGTACGAATCCGATCGCAGACACACCCGCAGCGAGGGGGTGATTTTCTTGATGTCCAGGTCCGGAGCAATGTCGACCACGTACTTGCCCTCGGGGTGGACCTTGACCAGCACCTTCTGCTTGCCCATGATCTTGATCACCTCGCCGACGTACGAGCCGGACTCCTGGAGCACGTGCAGCTCGTCCTTGAGCAGACGCACCTTGGTGTTGAGGGCGTTTCGCTGCGCTTCCAGCCGTCGCAGGTTTTGCAGTTTCTTGTTGATTTTCAGCTCAAAGTCCTCGATCTGCTGCGCAAAGAACGGCGCAATGCCCGACGAAGACGAAGATGCCACAGGGTTGCTTGCAACTGTCGTCATTGTTTGTGTATTGGTGAATGATGTGTGTGATTGTGTGGTTGTGTGTGTGAGAGTGGTGATGTGTGGGAGGTGAGGTGGTGAGTTGTAAATAGAGTTCAGTGGCGCAAACAGTAGGGATGCTGATAACGAGAGATGTAGAAGAGGTAGAGAGTAGTGGGGGTGCGAGGAGTTAGATATAGGCTGGAAGAGCAGATTAAGAAAGCAACATTTCGATTCGGATGACCAATCGTCAGGTTGAGGACACCTCCATATCGCAATGAATGATAGCAAAAGTCTAAAAGGTAACAGGTGGCGATAGTGATAGACGGATGTTGAGGGTTAAAGAGGTGGTCAGGTGTTGTGGATGAGCGATTCGATCGTATCGACGGAATTGCCATCGATTGGGTCTTTCTGTTTTTTGAGGTTCGCCCAAATTGGCTTACGTAATTCAAACCCTATGCCACTTTATCAATCATCATGCATGACGTGGATAATCTACAGTTCACGAATCACGACTTCACATACAACAACTTGGACCGAGTACAACTACCAGCTTGACAAAACCAACTCACGAACCTACTCACGACACTGCATTTGTGACCCACTACAGTATACACTCACAACATTGCTCACACCCACAATGAAACTGCTCTCTCTCACACTCACATTCCTTCTAGTCATAGTGCCAGCGTTGGCATACACGGAATTCTGCAAGTGCGAATGTTTCGGCGAGTACGAGATTTTCGAGCTGCGGCCACAAAAGGGAGTGCCGTTGACGTGCAACAACTGTACACGGCAGTTTTGCCTGGACCAGAAGCTGACCATCTGCAAGGAGGCCAAGGGCGAGGTGGATGTGACCACGGCGTGTTTTGAGCGCGAGTCGTTCAAGGACCAGCTCATTGTGTACGCCTTTGCCGGTGTGACTGCAGGTCTTTTGGTCTGGGCCTTGTTGAAGCCTGTTTTGATGAGATTCAGAAGGGGTTGATGGAGGAACGGCGAGGGACTATGGTAGGGTCTATGGCCTGTCAAGCAGTATCCCGGGCTGCTCACAGCTGGCAACAAAGACTGTCACAGATCTTCTCAAGTCTTGACAAGGAAAACTACGTCGTACTGAGACAGCATTGCAATTAACCGTCTTTCAGAAGCGGCTAAACGGGAGGAGGAAATGTCAACATGTATTTAGACAATTTCAATCAGTTCGATCTTGCTTTGCGAGTTATTGGAAAGCTTAGGTCGTGTTTGGAAGGCTGAGATTGTGGCTTGGAAAGCTGAAATGGTGATGTGGAAGGCTGAAATGGTGAATTGAAAGTTGTGGTTTGTTCGACCATTGTCGTCACGACAACTGCATACAACTCTTGTTCGTACGGTACGGCTAAACACCTAGCAGAAGTCTTCCAGTGGTTTCACTCTTACAGTCTCACTCGTATGTACTGGTGTTACACTTGTAGATCCATGTCTGATCAGCTGTCTTAGGATCCTGTAGAATGTAACCTCACCAATGTCCTAATTGAGACAAGACTTCTCAGGTGAAACCTCAAATCGGACTCGGATCGGATGTTGATCGGCTCTTCATTCTTGCAACAGGACACAAGTGTTCGTCAACTGTTCGTCATCTATCCGACATGGTCTCGTGGTTATGCACAAGCACAAGCACAAGAAGCAGCACTCTGTTTATTTCTTATTTCTTATTTCTTTTTATTTCCCAAATAGTGTTTACCGTGCAGCGGAAGAGGCACCTTGTTCGATTACGAGGTCCCCACACCTTTCTAACCTCCCATTCTAACCTCCCAACTTTTCCAACCTCCTCAACCTGTTGACATTATGGGATATTGAGATACCAACCTGGTGATACCTGACGATATTTTGATACACACAACCCTGTTGCTCACTACAACAACCATGTGATCACCACTACCCCCCTCTTACCCGATAACCACCCCAACCACCAATCTGCATGTTTCGGACACCTGGCCTTGGCAACATGCACCCCGTCGCGACAATGGGTGTCCAGCTACCTTGGGGGTTTTTATTTGCTCGAAGACGAGCGCGAAATTGCTCGTGTGCAGTAATTACCAGGTGCGAGTACGGAGTACTCATTTATGGCTGCAATGGCGTGACGTCCTTTCCCCCCCCCCCCCCCC
>ULGY01000003.1:1068118-1130951 GCA_900519085.1 Yarrowia deformans | reverse complement strand
CCCCCCCCGGAACCAGTGATATATATACCCTGCTTGGACCCCCTACAAGAGGACCATTATCTTTCACCCGTTTCACTCGTTTCACACAACAACAACAACAACAACAACAATGAAGTTCTCCGCTGTTGCCATCGCTCTTTCCGCCGCCGTCGTCCTCGCTGCTCCCCAGGGTGCTGCTGCCACTCCCGCCGTTGCTCCTGTTGACGACCATGCTGGACATGACCATGATCACGACCATGCTGGACACGACCACGATCACGAGGGTCATGACCATGCTGGACACGATCATGACCACGATCATGACCACCCTCCTGCTGGTCCTGCCACTTCCGCTGCCCCTGCTGCCTCTGCTGCTCCCCAAGAGACTGGACATGAGGGTCACGATCACTCTCACGAGGGACATGACCATGCCCCTGTCGTTTCTGCCCCCGCTTCTGCCCCTGCTGCTGAAGCTTCTGTCGCTCCTCAGGAAGGTGATCATGCTGGACACGATCACTCCCATGAGGGACACGATCACTCTCACGAGGGACATGACCACTCTCATGAGAGTCATGACCATGAGGGTCACTCCCACGAAGGACATGACCACGACCATGCTCCCGCTACTACTGCTGCTCCCCAGGAGCACAACCACGGAGAAGACGCTTCCCCTGCCATTTCTCCCGCAGCTTCCGCTACTGCTGTTTCCGATGATCACGCCGGTCACGATCACGCCGGTCACGATCACGCCGGTCACGATCACGCCGGTCACGATCACGCCGGTCACGATCACGCCGGTCACGACCACGACCACGACCACGATCACGCTGGACACGATCACGCCCACCCCCCTAGCTCTAACTCTACCGAGGCTACTCCTTCCCAGGCCGCTCCCTCCGAGCCTCCTGTGGCCCAGGCTAACGGAGCTTCCGTCGTTATTCCCGGAGCCGTTGCCCTTGTTGCCGTTGCCGCTGCTCTTCTTTAAACATAAACACCAGGCGTTTCACACGTTTTACACGTTTTACACGTTTCACACGTACCACACGTACCACACGTACCACACGTTTCACACGTACTTAATTCATAATCCTTTACTTGTCTGTGTCGTAGTTGTAGAGAGATCGCGCACTCCTACCTAGCCTAGACGGAACACGATCTCGAGTATCCAGTCTCAATTGGCTCACCACTAGGCTGGTTCTTAACCGTATATCGGGTTCTCGGTTAAAAGGTGGACATTTCTCTGGATGTTCTCTGTAAACATACACAATGGTTGACGAATTCGACGACGAGTTTTATCCCGAGGAGGAGTCTTTCCCCCCTCAGACCAAGGAGGAGTTTCAGAAGCTCATTGACCACCACAAGGAGGACATTTCCATCGACAACAAGTTCATCCAGAAGCTGGAGGAGACGATTGACGCTCAGGGCGGCGAAGCCACTGAAGACCAAGACGAGGAGCTGGAATACGCCTACGATCGGATTGAAGAGGCCCGGAGGTTTATCGCCTATTACGAAGATATGCTCAACCGGTTGGCCAAGGGATTGCAGGTTCCTGTTTGATATTCTTAGGTAATACGATGAGTCAAATTCTAGGAAAATACTGTTTATTGTAGGAGTAATGTAGCTAGTGGAGGTGTATAAACAGAGCTGGAGGACTCGACACGCTGAAGTGATAGAACTGGGTAAGTAATTGGGTGGGACTGTGAAAGGTTCCAGTTGAGGTTTTAGTTGAAAGGGAGTAGACCGTGAGTTCGAATCCCCGAGTGCACACATCCAGCAGACATCATTAGAGCCCTTATACGTGTACGGAGTACTAACATCAGTTTGTATTTGTTACCCATTTTCAGTGTGAATAGTTTGAGCGGGTAGGCAGAGACCACGAGTGGATTCATGTGTCTTTAATTACTCATCATAGTCAGTAGAATGGCTTGACAAACAGGAGAAAAACATTGATGTGCTGTATCGTGATTGTTAATAGACCAAAGATACTTCATAAACCAGTTGAGGAAGTCACCCTACGCACAAACTAAGCACTTTTCTGTCAAGGGCGAGTTCCTCAACATACTGGACTCATCACATGTTACTGGATCATGTTGAACCGGGTCCCATATCGAACTAATTAGGTCAAGCCACCCACGTTCACACTGTACAGTAGCTACAACTCTATGCAGTTGGCGAAGCTATCACCATCTCTATACTCCGTCACCCACCATATCATGAACGGGCAGCTGCCTACCATCTTCATACAACCAGACTGTCAAAAGGTCAAAATACACCTCAACGACGAAAGCGACTACGATTGTTGAGCGAAGAAAATCAACAGCCGTAACGATTGTGCAACCAGCACAAACCTCTCACACCCCCTATCTTCACCATTTTGCACTGTAGCGTTCAGGGGGTTAAGTTTGCAGCACTCAGGGGTAGATTTGGAGTACAGAGTGTACATACGATGATGAGCAGCCAATTTGTGGTAATTCGACATCGGAAATGAACTAAGTCGGGTAGCGAGTTATTCAGATGTTGACTTAGCTTCCCCTTAAAGGATCTACCCCAAAAAAATCCCGTAAATCCAGCCCATCAGAAAATCCAGCTAAACGAACGGAGGACTAGCCCATGACTGCTATATGAACCAGAGCAGTCCAGAAGCAACCCAAAGACACCCTAGACACCCTTGAAGCTTGACGCCTGACTGCATCGTATAGCACGTAAACGTCGCATCTACTTAACGTCGCATTTACTCGCACATCGCAGGATACATGATTCAAGACATACGACGGGGCAGACATACGACAGGGATAAACGAGAGGGCAGAGATGGGGTGAAATGGGGGGGTTCTCCGTTGACCACGTCCACCTCAGTCACGTGACCAAAACGTTCCACTTGGTCAATCGATTGACCCACCAATATCGGTCCATTTAACCCGATTGGGTAAAAGAAAATAAATCTCACAAGAATAAGCGTTATGAGACAAGGTCCTGCAGGGAAGGTAATTTTCGATAAACGTTTTGGGCCGCATACGAAGATGCAGATGAGGTGGTGGAGGTTCGAGGATTTGAGAGGACTACAACAGGCGACGAGGAGGCGTAAAAACGCTGTACACCTCATCAATGGCTTCGCCCTGATGAGAGGATTCGATTGATCTAAAAATCAGCTCCATCGAACTACCGTAAGACCAGCTAAAGACGACTCCAAATCGGGAAAAGTTACCCCATAGTAATATCCCACTTTGGCAGTAATAAAGACCCGATTGACGCAAAGAAACAGTCCCGGAAACGTGCTCAATCGCTTTATTATACGCCAGCATGTCTCCCCTACATGCGGTGGATGACCCCGCCCTATCTTGCATAAGACCACAAAGAGTCCCAACCTAGTGTCTATCACTGTGCCCGATTTGGGGGTGGTAGGAACGGTACGGATCTCTCTCTATATAATAAATCGTATAGCCTCCCGCCCAGCTAGTATATATACTCATGTCCGTAACCCCAGCAACTCTTTCGATCGAATTCAGTTCCATCAACTCAATGACAACAGCAAACTACTATCCACCAGATTACAACGGGAAAATCGACCGGCTTGCCTCCAGCAGCGAATTTGAGTGCTTGCTGGCCGTCAAGCATGTCGAGGAGCTCATAAGATACGCCAAATACCAGTACGACCGCATGAAAAGCTGGGGTGTGTGGAACGTTGAAGAAGCGCGCAAGATGCGAGACGAATACGAACGTCATGTCATGGCTCTGGAACGCAAGCTGCGGTTCTACAGAAGCGACCTGGAGTCGTTTACTATGCGTGGAGGCGACTACGAGCTTTTTGTGTAACTTGGTGGGCGATTGTGGGCGATTGTGGATGTCCAGATTGCTCTCTGAGATGCCCAGGTTTAGATTCGTTTGTATTTTAACATATTGTAATTTTGAGGAGGCAAGGAGTACACAATTAGATGGAACAGATCCGCTGGAACGTATTCCAGAATGACATGGGCCGTTTTTCGGTCTTGTGATAGTCCCACTAAGGTGTCTGATTCAACAGCCCGCCTTAGTGCGAGCTCAATTATCCGTATCCGTCGTAAATTGAAGTGCTACACTAGCGCCGTATTAGTGGGCTGAATCCGTCAAAGGGATGTGGTCTGTGAAGTATTAATTAGTACGGAAACGTGATCCAGAGAAGAGTGGGAGGCATTTGAAACAGTCTCGGGTGATCTTGTTCTTTTAATGAGGGATCTGAGACTGTAAGAGTGTACAGCTAACTCATTTGGAAACTCGAGCAAGCCATTGCAGCGGTAAACAAGTACCAAAGCAGGTGCCACAAGATTTATCACAGCCAGATCTGACCAACAACACCAACGGCCAAACAAAAATCTCAGAAATCCCCTTGTCACAGTGCAGCCGAGGCATCTCAGGGGAAAAAATGGCGATCCATAAGAACTCTGTCAAAAAGATCGGTAGATAAGCGATTCTCGGGGAGGACATTTAACACGCTATGGAGATACTCTAAGACTGATTTCCATTACTATAGCGAGCACCCAGGGCCTCTGATATAGCCCCTTGTTCTTGAAACTTTTTGTATTAACGGGTCGAGTCAACTCGCTGAATGTCGGCTAGATCTCTTGGAAATTTTTACAGGGCGGCCATAATCAGGGCTAGACCCTGTTCCCCAGCTTTCAACGTATTCGACGCCAAACTAACAATTCCATACTGCCCCTCATCATGGCTGCCTAATACCACGCTGTGCCACAAGAAATCTAATTTTAGTTTTTTGAAACAAGGTTATTATCGTCACGTGATGCCGAGGTATCAGAGTTACATCTTGGAGAGAGAGAGAGGAGGAGGTGTGTTGAGAAATGGTGATGGGAAAAATTATATGAGGCTGGGGAAAGTGAGAGAAAAATTCCGAAGAAACGTATACACTCTGTTTGTGCTTGTGTAAGACATTCCCCTCTGCCACCCACCACGTCTATCCCGTCATGCAGACTCCTGCCATGCAGGGAGGTGGCGATAATATGGGCTGTTCTAGGGGGGATGGATAGAACGACGTTTTGGAACTCTTCTTCTTGACCAACCATGACGCAGACGACGCAAACCGACGCTTTTTCCGCCGAGCAGCCTCTTCGAACCAAGTCGGATGTGCTGGCGTCGATCGGCCACCTCAAGCAGCGGATCGAGGAGGCCCGGGTTGCTCTCAAGGCGGCCACCGAGGCCGAGACGATGCCCAGTGAGCAGCAGCAGGAGGAGATGGCCGAGGTCTCCGAGTTTGTGCAGCTCTACCAGCGCAATCTGCAGACCGAGGAGGAGAACTTGCAGAAGCTGATGCGCGGAGAGCGGTTGAGACATGACTGAACACAGTGTTAGCTAGGGTGCAATCTCGACAATAAAAACATGAGACAGTTGACTAGCGAAACGATGGACAAGGAAGGAATGGACAACGAACGAAGGGCTTCAATTGTCTACAAATGCCATTGTCTACAACACACGGTCATTCGATACGGTTCTACAACCAGAACTACCACCAACATTTGGTTGTCGATTGAGAACACTACCACGAGCTAAGTACGCTAATAAATTATGAAAGAACAGCAGAGACGTGGCAGACTAAGACTCATGTGCTGCTACAGCTACGGATAGATAGCCTACCATTGACTGTTGACGTTGTGGTTACAGTTGTCAGCCCAGGTTTTCTGCTTAATCAAACGGTACAAGTTTAGCCACCTTGCGGTATGCCGATTTGCTCCTGAACAAGTACAGAGAACAGTCGATTAAGCATGTGAAGAGTTTCCAGCTGGTTATTGGAGCATTTGTAGAATTGTACCATGGAAACGGTTCTGGAGAATCCCAAGATTTTTTTTACGGTTAACGTCACAGCATTTTCCAGAACAAACCTGAGAGAGGAAAGATTTATTCTAACCAAAAGACACACCAAATGGCATCAGATAATCGGGGGTCGGGTATGGCCCAAGGCTAAAACATCTAATCCATATGAGGCAAGGCCAGGGGTCCTATGAAAAGACACCCGTGACAATCGAACTCACGCCTCCAAAGAGACCAGCAAAATCCACAACTAACGAATGGCTCCACTCCAACTAGAACCCCAGCATAAGAGTCCACTACAGTTTACTCAATATTAACCTGATGGCTCTAAAAACCTGCCAGTCACGTGATTACCGTCCAATAATCAACCAGACAAAATCTCAGCCCGATAAAGGTTTCCAAACCCCGATTAGAAGACAGTCCAAAACCGCACCCCCAGGCGTGCGGCTCGGAAATTCGTACAACTTTAATTCCAACAAGCTAATAGGTAAAATATGGAAAAAACAAAAAGTGGAACATCTTGACGGTGAGCGGTACAGTGATGTTAATAGTGGCACCGTTGGATTTTGCAAATACCGGGGATCATTTTGATTCCACTTTGGATAGGAACAGCTGCACTATGGACTGAGATATGTTAACACCACCAAGGTGAACCAGGATGATCTAGGAGTTTAGGGGACTGCAAGTACAAATACCTCAATCACAACTTCTAATGGTACATAGGAATCTGCAATCTACTACTGTAGTACACGTCTCTATACAATACTTATTCACTGGTGACATCATACAGCTTGTTGAACATTAAAGGATTAAATTAAAAGAAGAAAGGAGAATCAGTTGGGGACAACTAGTTGGGCACATCACCGGTAATGACCTGGTAGTTGTCGGGGTTACCATGAGCCGCCTGGGCAATGGACACCTCGTCTCGTTCCAGATCGTAGACGGTGTATGTGGCTCGAAGGAAGGTGTCTCCAAAGAGGTTCATGTCTCCACCATCATCGACACCCATGAAGCACACCGAAGAGTCGACGTTGGGGTTGACGAGGTTGCCCGGAATGGCCATGTCGTGTCCGGAAACGGTAATCTCCTTGCCGCTGAAGTTGTAGGTGAAGTTGATCTTGGAGTTTTCCGAGCAGGGGTAGCCATGCCATCCTCCCTGGTAGTCCGTGAGAGAGATTCCGGCGTCCTGCAGCGCTCCAAGCAGAGTGTTGTAGTAATCGGACTTGAGGTAGGTCATGGTGGTTCCCGAGTCGAGAATGACCAGGTCCTTGTCAAACAGCTCTGTGTCTCCAATCTTGCCGGAAGCGTAGATGGAAAAGTGCTGGTATCCGCTGGTGGCGATTCGAGGCACCGTCTTGAGCGATCCGGAAAATCGGCCCGTGTTGATGGCTCCAAAGGTGACTTCCGAGTTGTCCTTGCTGGTGCCAGCATCGGAGGCATCGCTGAAAGACATGCCGTAGACGTTTCGGGAGATTTCGCCTGCCTTTTGGAGCTGCGCAGAAATGGAGGACTCGGCATCGCTGTTGACTCCGATTCCAAACACCATGGAAAAGCCTCCAGAGCTGATGGATCCTGAGTTGACTCCAAACTTGAACCCGGGGGCTGTGGCGCCTCCAATCACAGCAGTGTCTGTGTACAGGTAGCCGCTGGCGCTGCCCAGGCCGTAGGTGATCTGGAAGGGCTTGCCGGTGTTGTGGCCCGTGGTGCTGTCGCTAGCAGTGTAGCTTCCCTCAGAGGAGCAGTCCTTCTGGTCGACATCGCAGGCGTTTGAGTCCGAAGACCACACCCATAGAATTTCGGAGCCGGTGTCAATGGACGCAGAGATGGTCTGGCCACCCAGAGCGATCTGGACCTCGTACGAGACGAGCTCGTTGTAGAGCTCTGCGGTGACAGCGCCTGAGGAGGCAAAGTTGGGGATCTTGCTGACAGCTTGGGGAAGGGTCTGTTTCTTGATGGGCGCGTGGACAAAGCCCTTGTTGGCAGGAGCAGCGGCTACAAAGGCCAGGAGGGTGGTGATAGTGGCAAGGGAGAATTTCATCGGAGGGAGGAGTGATAGCGCTTGTCTGTTTCTGACGATTCGAAGACGACCGGAGAGTCCTATTTATGTACCCCAATTAGCGAGGACACAACCGGGGACACGGCTCCAGGCCCCCCGTGCATGGCCAACCTCCAACCTCTTTCCCCCTGTATCAAACGGCTCCGTTCTACTCCACCTGAAGTTATAGTTGGAGATAACTTTGTGGGAGACCTGGGGCGAAGGGGTGGTGTTGTAAAAAAGAAGACGTCTGCGATTCTTCGTCGATAAAACGTCAATAAAACGTTGATAAAACGTCTTTAAAAACGTTTCCTCGAATATTCACCGATTTATTTCGACCATACCCTACCTTGGCTCGTCATATTGGACCATGGGAAGGCTCGAAATAAAGTATCAATATAGTGCGTGATATTAGAAAAAGGTAATTATTTAAGGTGGGCGATAAAACGGCTGTCCTTGATCCTTGATAACCCTCGATAACGGGTGTCCTAGTCGGGATGTCTAACGATTGAGAGCAGAATTGCGATGACTGATCGTTTTATTAGGGCTGACTAATCGGTTCCCGAGCATCCAGCTCATCTGAACTCCCGCAATAGCCATCCTAACGCCAACCAACCTCCACCCACCCCAACACGTTATCAGCACGCTATCGTGATAGACCCTGGTACCTTTCCAGGGTCAAACTTTGAACCAAGACAAACGAGACATTGTAGGCAAGGCTCTGGAGAGGACAGACCGGGGGTCTTTGTGTTTGGAGCCTTGGCAAAAAACACATCTAGCATATCACCATCTCGTACATCATCCCTTGGCACTCTTGGCAGAGCTATCGGTAGTGCTATCATACAGTTCTTGGCAGGGCTATCGTGCATTGCTATACCTTGGCAGTCGTTATTTGATTTAACCCAGTAGGCTTACACGTGATTGTCTGAGATCTTCGCCGTGCCGTTCCTCTTGTCGCCTCGGTAAAGTTCAATGAGCGACCCCAGGGTGGGTGATATTGCCATTGTTCGTGGCTTTGGAGGTTTTTAGATGCACGCGACAATCGTCCAATCAGGAAGATCATTTATACGAACTGATTCAAGGTCGGTGGTTTTGACGAGTGATCAAGTTAGGACCTTATACTGTAGAAAAGTACAACACCATACACATATTAAATCATGTTACTCCAACCAGTTGCACACTTTCTTCAAATGGTGCCGTTCATATTGGCCAACGGTGGTGGGGGATCAGCAGTCGAACGTTGATAATGGTCTTCTCTGACGATCACTTTTGCTTCGTTCAAAATCAGCGTAGAACGGGGTAAATTGATGTACCGGTAGTCCACTCGCTTGTGGATAGAAGAGACACGGGAATCATTAGATCACGTGACTCTACTACCAGACAGTGCTTTCTTTTACTGTACTACGTTCGCGCAATACTCGTGCCGTCCATCTCACTAGTTAAGAAACTTAGCTGGGAATAGTTGACGAAAAAGTTGCAATACGGGGGTATTCTCTGAGATCCAGAGGTGCTAGAGATACAGGATTATTTCGAAAGGGAAGCCAGACACATTTTTGTCAACAATTGTGCCATAATCGTAGCAAGTCTCCGTACGATGTTTTGAGCAGTAGCTGTTACAATATGCAAAGCTAAGTATAGGCAGTTGGGTGCTTTGTTGTGGTTTTACTTCACACGAGACTGTGCTTGCTGTCTCAACGCTGAAACTCATGAAGATGGGAGGCCATGATGGAGTGCTTTGCTACAATGTCAAAGTAATTGAATCATCAGCTCGAACTAGGTCTTTACAATACAGCACAGTACGGTACGGTAGTCTACAGTTAGTAGTGGAAGGGTCGATACACCAGTGTACACTGCAACTTCTGAACATCTACTTGTTCCAAAAGCTGTATAGCCTCATCGCCAAACTTCAAGAGCTGTAGAAACCCTGAAAACTGTGGTGTAGCTTCGATAGTCTGAACCAATCAAACCTGGAGGCGAGTGGTTGAGTACAGTAGACTACACGCTGTCCTTCAGTTTGTGAGAACATGGTAGCAATGGCGGCGAAATTCAAAACAATGTATCTTAGTCCACCTCCTGGTAAGCCTACCAAAGAACAGAACACAGCCTGACTTCAACAAGGGCCAAGAAAGTGTTTCTCCGACCACTGAATCCAATCAGTCTGCAATCGGAAATTTCAAACACCTACTATAAAACGTAGAAGTACAAGACGTGTATGAAATGAAGGATCCAGAAGAGCTACTCTTGAGCCTCTCTCTTGTGCCCAAAACAATTTCCTCCTCTGTTGAAAACAGTTTCTCGAAGAATAAATCGACGGGCGAGGGGGTGATAGCAGCTAGGATAAACAGCCACAGCCAGTTTCATGCAACCAATCAAACACTCCTCTGGAGGCTCCCCCGAAAACTCACCGAATCACCCTCCCCCTCTCACGTGACTGCACTGCCTCATTCTCTGCCCCACCCCCACCTTGCCCCACCTCGTCACGTGACTGCACTGCCCCATCCTCTGTCTTCGGCAACCGTTTCCTTCGTTCCTGGCTAATTCTGTAAAGGTGCATCGTCCAGCCAGCCCTCCTGCCAAAGAGCAAAAAGTCAATCTGTCGCTTACCATAAAGTTTCGGCTACAATGGCCAAGGTTTGGAGTTAGTGGAAGTGTAAGGCAGTCCAGTTATGGAGAGATTGAGTCGAGTTTTCGTCAAACAAACTACTCGGGTCACGTGATGTCCCCAAAAACACCCCTTCTATGTCTTCAAACCGTCAAAATCAAC
Source organism: Yarrowia deformans (assembly GCA_900519085.1). Classification (NCBI taxonomy): domain Eukaryota; kingdom Fungi; phylum Ascomycota; class Dipodascomycetes; order Dipodascales; genus Yarrowia; species Yarrowia deformans. The sequence continues at coordinate 1,120,378 of ULGY01000003.1, read as the reverse complement.
CCCAAAACACCCGTTTCAAGGGACCCTCAAAACCCTTCAACCTGTTTCAAGATGCCCCCAAAAAGTCCACCTGCACCAGCCCCAAAGTTTATCCCCCCCGACGGATCGAGCCACTACCATCGAACGTTGCGCAACGACGCAACCGCCGCAATCACAAACCCATTGTGTTCCAGATTAAGCAGCGACGCAAGATCCAGACTGTCTCATTGCTGTCTCAATTCGGGTGCAGGTTCAGCCAGGTGCAGGGGTGGACCATGCAGTATGGTGATGGCGTATAGTGATGGGCTGTAGTGTGTGTAGCCCGTGTAGCTGTTGTATTATCAAGACAGAATAACCACCACCTGTGTGTTCTCCAGGACTAGCTGGCCACATTCATGTATTTTTATACGTCATACCTATCCTGTAGCGCGTAATACATCGCCAACCTCCTCACCTAAGACTCAATGCATACTGTTAGGAGGGGTATGTAGACCTGTACACCCGTTGAGTTAGGATGGGATGTTTTCGGTAGTTTGTGTGGTCCCTCCCCCTTAATGTCTCACCTATTGTTGGTTTCGGCTATTGTTTATTTGGGCTATTCAGTTCGGCTATTGTCTACCTCGGCTATTTCCATTGTTCATGAGGTTGGCGATAATATCTCCAATAATTTAGAGGACAGACCATTTCACAGCCAGGCAAAGTTCGGCTAAGTTTAGGTCATGTTTAGACTGTATCTTTCCTGGTTAGCGTGTGAACTTGCTTTTTCCGCAGTGTGGTCGAATCAGTGTTCTAAAGTGGTCTCACATTGGCTCCAAGGTGGGTCTCAACAACGCATATTGATGCAAGGGATGAGCCTTTGAGCGGTTAAGATATTGAGCGATTTTGGAGAGGGACGGCTCTATCGATGCTGTGCCGTTCCGGTCGTCACCATACACCTCTGTGCATCTCTCGAGTGTTCCTGCAACGATCGACATGGGGCTGAGCTAGAGGGCTGACGTCAAGGCCGGAATTGATGATGCGATGATGACTGCCAAGAGTGCAAGACCGGATCTGCGATGAATCCAGGGTGTTGCTTGCAGTGTGTGCTCTTCGGTACGGTTTGAGCAGTCATTGCTTCTTCTATTAGGGCCTCACACCAGATTGAGTTGTTGCTTATACTCGACAACGTGTATCCGTTCTCATGGTTCAGCCCAGTTGGGTTGGGAAGGTCTAGAACTGTTGAGCTAAGTATAGCGATTGTCAGCAGTTGGCAGTATAGTCGTTTTCAGGGCTCAATAGCTGTGGTGAATGAGTCTTGCTATACAATCGTAGTACTGTACTGTACTTGCTGCTTCTCTTACGGAGTAACTACGCCAGCCTCACCATCTGCTCATCAATACAATGTTGCCCTGTCGATCACGATGATCGTTTCCTGAAACAGCCGAAACCTGGTCGAAAGGGGACGGATCTTTTCAGAGGGACCAGGAATACGGCTATTTTTAGCGTCCCGACTACAGTAGCAGATGCGGGACTGGCATTAGCGCCGTCTAAAAGTAGCTGCCGGTACCGGTAGTACTAGCGGATTGTGGACCGAGGTTTTGAGAGGGGCTGAAATGGTGCAATTGCCAGACTGTACATGAAGCAAAGCGACACAGCAACCGCAGGGGTTTGTACCAGCAACCTCTCTATCAAAGCACTCAATGCACCCGACTGTAGATTCAATCAGACAAAGAAAAGATTGTAAGGCTGGTTAGGCCGCCATCGCAGATCGAATTGATGCAGGGCTGGTGAGTTCAGGGCTTTGGTTTGGTTTGGTATTGGTTTGGTACAGGGATCTACATCTCCATCATGATATACTGCATCTATACTGTCTAAGAAGTGTTACAGGACTGGTATGAAGATCTGGACTTCCGAATCCGACAGTTCCTGACTCGTCAAACCCCATAGAAATATTTCCAACACCCCTGACACGGATATTCCTTCCAGAACAGTCTCCCTAAGATGCAGAGCTGTATGTTTTGCTTTGAAGGGCCAGCCCACTGTAGATAATATCGTGCAAGCGGTCTGAAAAAGAAGCCTGATGCAAGAGACCTGATGCAAGAGACCACGAGGCTGGCTGGTGGCCTGGGCTTTGTTCTGTACTGTTTTCTGTGTACTGCTTGATCTGTTTTTCGTAATCCCAGTTTTCGAATAGGGGTCAGGGGTATTACTGAGACGGTCCTGATGCGCTATACTACGTAAGAACGTCGTCGGGAACATTGTCTAAACCACGATCAACTTTACCAACCACTGTCTGCCAAACTTCTCACTCAATAATAACGTACAAAACCTCGTGAAAGCTCGTGGCAGCCATCCAGCACTGTACAGTGATGAACCCCTGCATGAAGTCTTGTTCCGAGGAAGCACTTCGAAGACGGTTTCGGATGGTAGATCCGATGAGCTGGTAAAGCTTCTGGGCTGGATCAGGTTGCATTGCGTTCTAGACAAGGCCGAGTCGAATGTTCGATGCAGAAGAGATATAGGGGTAGACAACAGCAGGGGTTCAGACACGTGGGAAGAAAACAGCTGGTTCAAATTCACACAAAGAGCAAATTCATACGCGGACAAAGATATTGACAGTTTCTGTTATGTTCAACTCCCATATCGTCTCGCTTCAATGTGCCGAAAACCTCGAATCTCTCTACAGATCTGACTCTGTATCACCCAACTAAAAGCTTTAAGTAGATGGACCATTCAATTTGAGAACAGTGCCTTTAGACTCAGATATTGGACCGTCAGAAAACTACACAATGCGACAATACTATTCACCTGATGTGGGCTAGACGCCAATATATTTTCAATTATTCTTTACCTACTCGTTAACACTGAATTATCGGTCTCCAGGTGAGTTTATCCTCAAGTACTTCCAACTAAACAGCATGGACTTGACAAAACCTTCAAATCATGTGATTAAAACAAATAAAAAAAGAATACTGAGTCATAATTCCAAATCGAACTCCAGTACTTTTCATCCACCTACCTACTTTAAATTGTACCATCCCTCCCCCTTCTTTTTTTTCCCCTTCGTATGTCCTCCTCTCTCGGCTTACATAATCACTTTTGCCAAACTCTGATTGCAGCATGCATGACACATTTCGATCTCGACAACACTGTATCATATTGCAACCACTACAATGCCCCCAAAACTGCCGTTGGAAAAGCTATATCTCTACTCGTCACGTGATCAAACCCCGCTCTCATGTGACGAGGAGATCCGATTACGTCAGCTCGAGGCGCAGTACCTGGCTTCCTACGATTCTGAGCAGGCCAAGTTGGAGAGCAAGTTGCAGGCCATTCATGAGGCTATGGCTGCGGAGGACGATGAGGAGGATGGTGACGACGATGGAAAAGGCAAGGCCAAGGAGGAGACGTTATTGCGGCGGATTTTCGGAGGAGTTTTGGGTCAGATGGAGGAGGGAGAAGGAGAAGAGAGAGAGGTGAGGTTGGAGGGAGGGTTTGAGATTGAAGATGAGGAGTATGAGGATTTGGGCGATGTTGCGAGACAGAGGGAGGTGACTGGTGGTGGTGTTCCTGCAGAGGATTCTACAGATCCCGGAGAAGGAAGCAGTGGTTTGGTTGGAGATGTGGCTGGAGATACAGAGTCTCCTAATCTGGCTGAAGAGACACCCTCTCCTGCCCTCTCAGATGACGACGAGTACGTCCAACGACAACGAGAGAACCGACGTCTTTTGGCCGAACGACAGGCTCGAGAAGCGGAACGAGCCGAGGCTGGAGAAGCCGCAGAAACGCCCTCCTCTGCCAAACAGAAGATTGTCGGCAAGAAAAAGGGCAAGTCGCTGGCCCGCAAGGAGCAGAAGAAGGCGTACCATGAGTACACTCGGATGGTTTCCGATGCTCGAAAAAGAGAAGAGCAGGAATGGCAGGAGGAGTACAAGGAGGTTTTGGCGCTGCAAAAGTGGTCGCGGGTGCAAAAGGAGGCCCGGGCGAGTTTTGAACTGATGGTTGATCGGCTGTATGAGTCGTTTTTGGTCGAACTGGATGTTCAGAGCCGACAGATTTGGCTTCTACATCAGCAGTCGCAGCTGGAGGTGTCTCAGGGAGGGTACTTGTACTTGTCTGAGGGAGGGGAAGAGATTGAGGAGGGAGGGGAGAATGTGGTCACGTCGGATGGGCGGTTCTGGGTGACTTTGACGCCGCATGAGAGACAGGTTGTGGCTGAGTTTGTCAGAGATAAGGGGAGAGTGGAGTTGGACGAGGTGGCGGAGTTGGTGAGGGAGTTGAAGAGGAGTGAGTAGCTCGAGCGAAGCGAGAGCTACTCACCGGATCTTTCATCGTCGAGAGCGTAGCGAGTTTCACCTTCTAGAGCGTAGCTCGAGATGGAGAATGAGCGTTTCTTTGATGCTCTCAATGTTGAATGAGCGTTTCTTTGATGCTCTCAATGTTGAATGAGCGTTTCTTTGATGCTCTCAATGTTGAATGAGCGTTCCTTTGATGCTCTCAATGGTGAATGAGCGTTTCTTTGATGCTTTTACAGGTGAATGCGTTTCTTGACACTCTCAATGGCAAACTTTTCTTCTGTGATGCTCTCAATGAACGAAATCAACGGATCTTCGCTCTCCATCAATGGACACACTCTCACTGAACAATTCATTTATCACTTCAACGAACACGTTCTTCCGCATATTGGTGACCACTAGAGGTCTATCATATAGGTATGGACATGATGGATTGAAGGCTGGGATTACATGAGTCGAAATTGCGACCTTGACAGACTCAACCACCCTCAACCACCCTTGAAACCACCAGCTAGAGCTGTACATAATAGTTTGGTGGTGTCTGCTATGTAATTAATCCGTCATGTAAACAATCAGTGACCATAGAGCTGGTTTGGGGTGATACGCCGAAAGTATGTATCCTACGTCGTATCTCGTTTAGTCAAAAGCACCCCGATCCAGAACAGTCTAGAACGCGACACTTGCTCAAGTAAATGCTTTTGGCTAAATGTAGCGCTCTGACTGTTTGCCACTGACCAGCAACATTCCAGGATCGTTGCTAGCCCAGGGTTTAGAAGCCGTTTGACAATACTGGAGGTAGGGGGGGGTGTTCGGTTAGAATGTCTGAGCAGACTGTAGAGTCAAGCCGGAAACTCGTCAAAAGTCACCTTGCTTGGATCGCCATCTTTCTCCCCCTCTTGAGACCTACTACTGTAGTCTAGACCTAGAAGAGTGTAACGTGTTTGTCCAGTGCTACAGAAGTGCTACATTATCGTGGAACATACTGTAGCATCTAGAGCCAGATTCAGAAGATGGTACATACCTCACCACTGGTCTTGTCAAAAGATATGATCACTAGATGACTCTGACAGTACTCTGCTAAAAAAAAACAACCGTCCTCCATGATCGGTACTCTGTTGATCTGATAGAGAACGATCTTGGTCTTCAAACAAATGACTCATTTCAGCTGGAGAAATCACTACCCCAAGCTCGTAAACCAAGTCCAGTTTTGCACTGCAAATCAAAACCATCAGTAATCTTCACTCTCATGTAGCAGTGCATTGTTAGCGTGTTTCAGCCTCCATAACCTCTATTATAACACGTCTAGGCCTCAAGGTGGCTGTTTCATTGAGTGAAAATTCTCCCGTCAACGTCACTCCATCAACGTCAATCCTTCAACCCTTCAACCGTTCTGACGTCACGCCGATCACCAAAAATATTATGTGCCTGGACATGTGATTCGAGGCATGGTCCAATGCCAGCTTGCTAATATGGCGATATTATACACGTCGTAGTGGTAAAAAAAACGGTCACCGAAAATTGACAATAATCAGCAGTGTAGACATTTTAGCCTGATTTCAAGACTCTCTGAAATCGTCTAAAACCAGCTAGAATACCGATAAATTCCTACCAAATCCCCTCCCTCCACCCCTCATTTTCGTACATTTCCTCCTCCCCCTAGCTGCTATTAAAAGCATTGGTTTCTATTCATATCTGTCAACTTGTAGTCCTCTTATTAACTATTTCCAAATCTGAAACACGCTAATCTTTAGCAGGGTGGTAGGGTCTCCATAAGAGTCGGTGTATCTCACCCCATAGGCACGCTAGAACGACACAGACCGCGCCAGTCTACCCGCCAAACCACGACTAGCATTTCTATACCCATATCGCCCCCCTCCTTAGAACTGCTCGCACCCACTATACGCGTTCGAGTCCAGACCCCCGTGCCTTTGTCATGCACCCTCCCACGCGTGCTTGTGCATACCCTTGACAGAAATAATAATGCGACGTAATATTGGGGCGTTTTAAATCGCTGTAAATTCGACAGCAAAGAGTTGACGGCGGGGAAAATGGGGCGTGCAAAGCGGGTCCGGCTTTTGGCTGAGATACTTCCGCGGTTTTTTTTTCGCGGTTTTTCTTTGATTTTTCCAGAGCGTTTTATTTACCTATTTTTACCACAATTATGCGAGGGATGGGTAAAAATGCACCTATATTGGTTGGGCCAAAACGGTGCAGAAGAAGCGTCACAGGCCGTGTGGTGGGTAAAACATGAGCAAAGTGGTGGGCACCTGAGCAGGGTCGTCCTGACACAGTTCTTGTATGAATTGCCACACAAAAACCTCCACACGGCTCGTGTAACGGGCCACACGGCCAATGTGACGGGCCACACGGCCAATGTGACGGGCCACACGGCCAATGTGACGGCCACACGGCCCATGTGACGGGCCACATGTTCCATGTCACCGTGGAAATAATATCACCCAAACTAATATCCAAACTACTTGTGTATTACTTCCACTCCACTCCGCACCGTTACACTCGTCCTACGTCATCCGTCATTCTGTAACACTCCCTTGACAGAAGGGATAATTTAACCTTTCGAGTCTCGCAGCCTCATGTTGTATGGCGGCTCTTTTATGGCTTTAGTTTGGGGTGCGGAGGAGGAATTGCAGTGCAAGAGATATCGGCTTGGACGGCTGATTTTTGCCGTAATTCTCATACTGCTTTTACCAATTTACCAAATTGTTCCGCTATATTCCCCACCTATATCCCCTCCACAGGGGTGTGATATATGCATGATTGGCGCAAACTCCATGTGTGCGTGTTACAGACAATGGAAAGTCAGCGGGCGGGCGCGATAATCGGTAAGAAATCGGATAAATTTGGAAACGCGCGGAAAAAATCAGATATTTGTTGCCATAGAGCTGGCGACTGGAATGACGTTTTCACCAGCTCCATGCCTTTCTTCCTACTGGTCTTGCCATTGTTTTCGTCCAAATGAACGGCATAGCGTAGTGCATGAGTTTAAGTGGGAGGAGAGGGGGGGAAGACCTCGTCTCTCCATCTCTGTGCTTACTCAGAAATCATCAGCAGTAGTAGTCTGCAACAATCTGCGGCGGCTTCGGTCTGAGACTTTCCGTTTCTTCGACTTTCCGTTTCTTCGACTTTCCGTTTCTTCGACTTTCCACTTTGCACGGGCTGGTATAACTCCCGAGTTGGTCGTTCTCAAACCTGACAGTTGTGGCCAGCCCCAAAACTTTATTAGCGCAATCTCTAATTTTATCTCGGTGCCGAACCTTGAGGTTATTTTTCCAGATGGCTGGTCGAAACGTTATTTTTCGGGCGAAAAATGCGACATACAATGGATGAGGGGGGCAGGTTTCGGTTGGAACAGAATTTCGACGTTGAATTCGTCCTCCTCACGCCAAGCCGAATCGAACTGTATGTTTAAAACGACGTTGGCGCCACTTCCAAACTTCCACTTTTCGTTTCTTCCCATTGACTTTTCAGTTGCACCTCTTCACCCTTGCATACGGGCAAAGATATATAACCGGGCTACGTTTCTGCCATAAACCTCATCAGTCGATCAAGTGTCCATTTGAAGCCTCCGTTCTCTCTTTCGTCCGTTCCTCGGATCAGTCACTCCTTTTCACACAACACCACACGTTCCTTACACCCACAGTAGCTGGTCTACTTAACCAACTGTTTACTTTCCTTAAACCAAGGTGCTTCACACAACGACGACACTCTACACAAACCTCATCAATCACTGTCAAACATGAAACTCTCGACTATCACCAACTTTGGAGCCTCGCTCATGGCTCTGGCCACCAACGTGGCTGCTTTTGACGCCGCTGGCTCCAACAACGTGGTTCTGTACTGGGGCCAGGCGTCGGCCGGCTCTCAGGAGCCTCTGGGCACCTACTGCGAGTCCAACGCCGCCGACGTCTACGTTGTCTCCTTCCTCAACTCGTTCAACGGCAACGGCGATCTTACGCTGACGATTTCCGGTTGCAACGACAACTTTGCCGGAGGTCTGGCCAACTGTCCTGCCATTGCCTCCGATATCAAGAAATGCCAGAGTCTCGGCAAGAAGGTGTTCATCTCTCTGGGAGGCGCTGTGGGCTCGTACGGGTTCACTTCCGACGCCGGAGGAGCCAACTTTGCCGACACCCTGTGGAACACGTTTGGAGGAGGCACTGCTGCTGAGCGTCCCTTTGGCGACGCCATTGTCGACGGCTACGATCTGGATATCGAAAACCAGCAGCAGATGGGCTACGTGGCGCTGGTGAAGCGGCTGCGAGAGCACTTTGCCTCGTCCTCGGGTCAGTACTACATTTCCGCTACTCCCCAATGTCCTTACCCTGATGCCTCTGTTGGAGAAGCTCTTGCCGGAGCCGACATTGATTTTGCCTATGTCCAGTTCTACAACAACTACTGCGGAGTCAACAACCCCGGACAGTTCAACTTTGACACCTGGGACAACTTTGCCAAGACCGTGTCGCCCAACAAGAACATCAAGATCTATCTGGGCGTGCCTGCTGCTGTTTCTGCCGCTTCTACGGGGTACATCGACGGAGCCACGCTCAAGTCGTACGTCGACAAGGTCAAGCAGTACTCGTCTTTTGGCGGAATCATGATGTGGGACGCTTCTCAGGCGTTTATCAACAAGGAGGGAGGTGTCACGTACGCCGAGATTGCCAAGAATGCTCTGGGAGGAGGGTCTGCTCCGGGTCCCGGTCCGGTTGCTTCTGTTGCTTCCACCACCGCTCCTGCTCCTGCTCCTTCCACTCCTGTTGTTTCCGTGGCTTCTACCCCTGCTTGGGCTCCTGAGTCTTCCCCTGCCCCTTGGACTCCTGAATCATCTGCTGCTGCTCCTTGGACCCCCGAGTCTTCTGCTCCTGCTGTTGCTTCTCCCGCTCCCTGGGCTCCTTCCTCTGCTGTCGCTTCTTCTCCTGCTCCCTGGACTCCTGCTCCCTCTTCTGCCCCCGACAACGGAATGTGGAAACCCGAGAATGGACCTTCTTCCGTCCCCTCTCTGGCTGCTCCCTCTGCTCCCGTGTTTGCTGCCGAAAGTGGCCAGGTCGAGTCCGATTCCACCGTCACCGAGCAGCACACCGTTACCTCGGTCGGAGAGTCCGTTACTACTACCGTGCCGGTCGGTGAGACCTCTTCCATTCCTGCTGAGTCATCTGAGGCTCCTGCTTCTGCCCCTGCTTCCTCTCCCACCTCCTCAAAGCCCAAGCACACCGTCTACCATACCACCATCGAGTCTGTCTACATTGACACCACCGTGGTCAACGTTCCCGGCCCTTCTCCTACTGCTGAGGGTGGTGCTGATGAGTCTGCTGCTGCTCCTTCTGCCCCCTCTTCCGTCGCTTCCCTTGCTGCTCCTTCCAACCCTGCCTTTGCTGCCGAGTCTGGCGAGATCAAGAACAAGCCTGAGAACGGAACCGACGTCGGTGCTGACGCTTCTGCTTCTGCTTCTGCTTCTGCTTCTGCTCCTGCCTCCTCTTCCGTCGAGCTCACTACCACCTCCACCTCTTCTGTTTTCACCACCAAGACCGTTACCGGCACTACCGTGACTTCTGGTGCTCCTGCATCTTCTTCTGAGGCTGCTCCCAAGACTTCTGAGTCTGCTGAAGCTGCTCCCAAGACCTCTGAGGCTGCTGAGGCTGCCGTTGAGACTTCTGAGGCTGTTGCTGATGCTCCTGCTTCTTCTGCTGCCTCTTCTGCCCCTGTTGAGTCTTTTACCCCCGTCAAGACTTCTCCTACCGCTTCCCCCTCCAAGGTCGCAGCCTCCGATCTCCTCTCCCAGGCCTCCACCGTGTCCGCTTCTGCCACGCCTACCATCTCTCTGGCCGACGCTGCTCCTCAGAAGACCATTTCGCCCGAGTCTGCCCACCCCCCTTGTGACGGTAAGGAGGGCGACGATCTGGCCACCTGTCTCAACGGTCTCTTTGGCAACCAGGAAGTGATTTCCAAGCTCTCTGCCCAGGATAAGCAGAAGCCTGTTGAGACCGAGGCTGCTGAGCCTACCCCTTCTGCTGCCAAGCCTACCTCCTCTGAGGCTGCTGCTGACGCCAAGCCTACTTCTGCTGCTCCTACTGAGGCCAAGACTTCGGCCAAGGCTACTTCCACCTCTACCAAGTCCTCCGCCACGTCCTCTGCTGCTGCCAAGCCTACCTCTGCCAAGCCTGCCGACAAGCCTGCCACCTCCAAACCCCTGGCCGACTCTGGATGCACCGAGGGCGACGTGGGATGCTCTCCTTCCGGCGAGTTCATCATGTGCAACTTCAACAAGTGGGTGCACTTTGCCTGCCCTCCCACCACCACGTGTTTCGCCGTGGCCTCGGGCAAGAACGCCGTCGTCGGCTGCAACTTCATCGACGCCCCCATTCCTCTTCTCAAGCGATCCGACGAGTCTCCTCTTTCTCACCGACCTCCTCCCACTCTTCAGCAGCGACGACAGAACAACGTCGACGTCTTTGCCATGCTGAAGTAGGTGGTACAAGATTGGTCGGTTATTTATTAGGAGATTTGAGATTCACTAGGATGATGATGTAAAGGAGGTGTTTGATTGTATTTTATGTATTGAATGAATTGTATGATATTGCTAGAAGAGTGGGTAACACATTGTAAGGGCAACAGACTGAATAGCAACAACTTTGGTAACAAGGAATTCATTGACTAACAGCTTGAATGAGTATCGGATTGATTGACAAATCATTTGAAGGAATACAAACTGATTGAGTAACAAATTGAAAGGCTACTATAAAGTATATTGATATATTGAAAGGGAACTCGTACGAATTCAATGAGTAACGAGTGTTTGTTGGTTAGTTGGTTTGCTTGTTTGTTTGAAAATCAGCTGTTACATCAGTTGTTGACACTCCTCAAATCAGTCTTTTTAAAAATGTAGCAATTGCTTCTTTGAAAATAAGGTATTGATTTAGGTGCATTTTCCATGCAAGATAATATGATCTTCAAAACTCAATTATGGGCTGATTTTATTGATTTTATTTGACACTTTTTTCATTTTTTTGACACTTTTTTCATTTTTTTGACATCTGAAGTCTACGATCCTCACCCTACAAGAAAGGTGGATCAAAAGGACCGTTGAAAATCTAATCGAGTTGCTGTTTAATGGGGGGGAGGTTAAAGGGTGTAGTCTTTCTGCGGTACAAGTACTGTAGCTACAAGTGCTGTAGGTATACAAGTGCTGTAGGTACACTGCAGCTAATATAAAACTGCTGTAGTCCACAATCGGACGCCTCAAACTACTTCTTCTCTTGCCTGTCGCGGTTACGGTACGTTTCTATCTGCTTACTACATCTCACTAATGGTGACCAACAACCTCTCCACGGAGCTTTCTCTTGCTGGTGACGTTTAGTTGACATGGTGTGTCTCTCGACCTTCCAGATCAAGAGCCTGGCAGACGTCAAACAAGCTGTCTTGCTCAAAAGCCGACACCTCCGCGGTCGTTTCGGAAGTCAAGCCTGTCTTACCGCTTTTGCGGATCTGTCATGGTTGCACTTGCCTGTATCGAACATGTCAAGCCGGAAAAACCGTTGATAGCAATCTGAAACGAACCGTTGAGACAATGTTACAGAAGACGCAAGCTGAGCGATGTGGCTGTCGAGATCGGAAGCTGGAGTAACAACTGATGAGTCTTCATCTCAAGCTGTAGGTCAAGTAAGATGAGGAGTAGAATATTTCTGTGCCTCTGTGGATTGTCTGGAGGGAAGAACAGTACTAGCTAGCTAATGTGGATGCTAATAATCCGATATAAATGATAAGAGCGTCAGTCGATGGAACTGACAGAGCCGGGTTTTTTCTTCTATACATACCAGTCGATATCTCTTCGGTTGCACCCATGAGTGTCCTGTACCAACCCTGACCTTCCGGAGTACATAGTCCTATGATGAGATAAACGTTTCTAGCTGAGTAACTTGGCTATGTCGTCTCAGAAAAGAAAAGCTGGATACGTGGGTTCCAACCTTGCGGCCGACATTGTGGAAATTTTGGAGCTGCCAACACCTTCTAGATCGGTACCGATGGACAGTCATTCAAGATACAGTAGTACCTTTTCGAGTTGGAAGTTGTGGAACAAATAGGTACACACAGTGATTAAGGGGGTTCCATTTCGATGTTAGATCCCGAAAGATTATCTTACCAGACGATATGGGCAATCTAGCAGTTGTAATCAACTTCTGCTTTGGAGATTTCTACAGGAATCAACTTCATAGCTATATGACGGCTGAACTATGACCTTTGTAAGGTGTATGTCAGTCAAAGTCTTAATTCATATTGTGGCGAGTGATGGTTCATTCAACCCAATTTCGGGTACTGTAAGAGTACTAGTATTCAAGGTGGAGATTTGGAGAAGAGATTGATGTAGTATTCTTTTGATTCCGGTTTCTACATCAGCCACTAGAGGCACTACCGTACTCCTCCGTGATATTCCAAGTGCTGTTTGTTGGGAAACGCGTTTAAGCTACAAGTACAAGCACTGCCCTTTGAGAACATTAACAACAAACTCTTCCTCTTAACCACCCAACACTCTTCTCACTACCAAACTGACACACTCGCAAACCTATCGAGGACGCAATCATGTTCTGTCTCCAAACCAGGCAAGTGTTTGTGTCAGTGAAGGAAAGGGGGGGAGAGGCGGTGAGCGAAGGTTGCCGTTTTGGTGGCAATCGTCTGGTCTGAGGTGTGGTTGTCAATTTTGGCGATTGTTTAAGCAGTCATTGTCACTGTGGTGACAAACGTCTGGGCTCTGGCTGTCCCATGACCTACATACCTGAATGACACAAACGTCACAGGTTAAGAGTTTTTATGGTTTGAGTGTGAGAGGGGTGGCACTTCTTTTACTCTAAGAACTCGGGGTACAAAAGCACGTACTACAATCGAACTACAGATCAACTACAGTACAACACTCTCGACTACAAGCACAACTTTGATCTCGTCAACTGGACTTTTATTCATGAGTTAGGTTAATTTAGGGGTATCTGAAAGGGACTGGAACTACTGTACCAGATCCACTTAGAGCAGAAGGGGGAGGAGCAGAAGAGCTCCGACGGCAACCTTGTTACCGGCGTTGGCCTGGGGGACAATCTCGGGGGTGGTGATGTTGGCCTGGGGGACGGTGGGCTCCTGAGGGGTAGGCTCCTCGGGGGTGGGGGCGGGGGTAGGCTCGTTCTCGGGAACGGGCTTCTCCTCCTGGGGGACCTCGGGAACGGTAGATCCCTGGGGCTTGGGCTGCTCAGGCTGCTCAGGCTTGGGCTGCTCGGGAATGGGCTCAATGGTGGCAGCAGGGGTGGGGGCGGGGAGAGTCTTGGTCTGGGTGACGACAATCAGAGTGGTCTCGCCCTCGATGATCTTGGTGGAGGTGGACTCGACGGGAACAACGACCTCGGGAGTAGGCTTGACCTCGGGGACCTCAACCTCAGGGGTGGGCTTGGTCTCAGGAACCTCAACCTCAGGGGTGGGCTTGGTCTCAGGAACCTCAACCTCAGGGGTAGGCTTAACCTCGGGGGTGGGCTTGGCCTCGGGGGTAGACTCAGTGAGACACTCGTCCTCAATGCACTCAATAGTGACAGTCTTGGTCTTGATCTCGGTGACACACTCCTCCTCACCGCAGTCGGTAACGGTGACGGTAGACACCTTGGTCTCGACAGAAGGAGTCACGGTCTTGACAGAGGTGACACACTCCTCCTCGTCGCAAGAGGTGACGGTGAGAACCTTGGTGACGGTCACGGGGACGGTGACGGTCTCGGTGATGCACTCCTCCTCGTCGCAGACAGTCACGGTCTTGGTCTCGACGGTAGGAGCGGAGGTGACGGCAGGAGTAGTGGTAGGCTCCTCAATCTCGCAGGGAACAGTCACGGTGACGGTCTTGCCATCAATGACGGTGGGGCACTCGGTGACGGTGTGGGTGACGGGCACGCAGGTGGTCAGGGTGACGACGGTGGGGGCGCAGATGTTCTCCTCCTCGCAGTAGGTGACGGTCTGGGTGGTGGTGATGGTGGTGGACTCGGCAGTAGGAGCGGCAGTGACGGAGCCGGAGACGGAGCCAGACTCGACGGGAGTCTTCTCACCGAGGAAGTCCTCGAGCTGGGCAATGGCGTCGAGCAGCTTGGCGATATCGGCCTGCAGCTCGGCAGACTTGTCCTCGACAGGCTCGACAATGGCGAGAATGGCCTTGAGCTGGGCCAGGAGAGTCTCGACCTCAGCGATCAGGTCGGAGGTGGCGTCTCGCTTGGCAAGGGCAGCAGACATGTCGGCGATTCGAGCCAGGATGGGGGGCAGAGAAGCCAGGACCTGCTCGATCAGAGCCTTGAGCTCGGCGTTGTCGGGCATGTGGCTGAGCAGCGACGAGAGAATGTCGTCGAGAGCAGCAATGACGTCAGACAGCTGGGCGAGCTGCTCGGCGGTGTGAGGCACAGCGGCAGAAGAGGAGGCAGAGGGAGCATCCTCAGTGGTGGAGGGAACCAGAGAAGGAGCAATGGTGGTGGGGGCCACGGAAGAGGACTCCTGGGAAGTGGGAGCCAGAGTGGAGTTGTAACCAGCGGGGCCGGTGGAGAACTCGGCCAGAGCCACCGAGGAGATGATGGAGGTGAGGGCGACAGAAGAGAGCTTCATTGTGTGAGAAAAGAGTGACTGGGGTGGATACCTGTTGAGAGAGGGGGACCCTTCTTCTTATATAGCCTGATCAGAGGATCGAGAATGCCTTGGACATGGTTTCAGCAAACTTCAGACATGCCTCGGAAATGTACTGATCCTCGAACCGGTACGCGTTCCCGTTGTGCCGTAGCATTCCGAAGCAAGTCGCGTAGGACATGTACCACGAGCCATTGTACTGCTGCAGCGACAAAGGGTTTGATGCGTTGGAAACTGTACCCAGAAATTGGCCCGTCTGTACTGATGGGCAGACGGAGATTGGATGTTATGGTGTAGCGAATTACGAGCAAAAACTCCTGATGAGAAATGGTGCTTGGTGCTGTGCTGTATCGTATGTACTGTAGTGAGATTGTAGATCCTGATCGCCCATCAATCACCGATAACGTTCGTTTTAAAAACAGACAATACGATACGTTAACGCTAATGCAAACAACACCACCTTTCCCCATGGCTCAATCCGTCTACCGATGTCACAACACAATTCGTCACGTGGATCTCGAGATACATTCCTTGTGAGTGGGGTACACCACTGTATGGCCTTGGCTCATTCTATCGTTAGATCAAGGGGCTCTCCAAGAATCGTTCCATACATACAGGTGCGCATATGTCTGAGATGAGAGATTCCAGAGACAGATATATTCCATGAACAGACAAAAAGCTACACTACGACCAGCCAATAATTTCAGCACTAACAATTTCCTATTCCGCAATCGCCTAGTCCGCTCATAATCGTCTACTGTAGTCCCCCCCCAGTGTCGTATCCGCTCCTCTTCCGGCAAAATGGGCTGTTTTTTTCCGTTTTTTGTTGTTTTTATTTTTTTTATTCTGGCAACCTCCCAGCTGCAAGCTCACCCAAGCGCAGCGACTACAGATAGACGAAATTATTGGGAGTCCAGCACAACAGCTGATTGGTGCACGTTCGAGGAGCCTCTGGAAAAACTCTGATTCCCATTGCGGAAATTTCCAGCAAAGTGGATCCTCTTGGCGAAGATGGAATTTGGAAACGGACAAAAACACGTGAATTAAAAACGTGAATTAAAAGCGGAATTAAAAGCAGGAATTTCCATGATCGCATGGAATGTGACGTCTGTAAATGGAAAATCGTGTTTTGAATATTTAGAGACGCGTGAATTAACCGATAATGGGGGGTACCGTCGCATTCAAACACCTGCAAATACCATATGCAATATGCCTCCTGGCTGGACCTGTGGTTGGTCCCATACACGTTACCATACCTACCATCGGTATACAGTCTGGGGCAGTGTCTAAGAAGGCGCTTTGATTGTTGTATCTGTCACCAAACAATATCACCTCGACACCATCCCCTTGAAAGCTCATTCCAGACTCCCCTCAGCCGAGCTAACATTCTTCCTTCAGCCTTCTGACAAACATCTGAGACCCTTCGCTCGTGTCCAACCTCGCTTTCGCGTCCAAAGCATTGTTTGTGGTTCACTGGTGCATGAATGATGTTGGCGAAAAAACGCGTGAGGTTCGGACTCCTTCCTCCGTAGCTGTATGAGAAGGCATGATACAGGTTGTAGCTACAGGAACGTGTACGAGTACAACTACCCTTCATTGAATCCACCACACGACATCTATCCAATCAGATTCGGCGGCTACAAGTAAATCAATCCATTTCAAACTTAGCAATCTGTCTGAAATGAACCTCGCCAACCCTTGTGCAGCTATACTTGTACTCGTACATACCGGTATGCACTTTGCGGGGAAGCCTCAAAACATGGCACATAACACGTACTAGACTTTCTTGAAATGTAGCAATAAGTATATTTCCATGCTCCCGGGGTCCGGTTTAATCAGTGTCAGTCATATTTGGGGCAAAAATCGCGAAAAACCAATCTTCTCAGATAGCTCAGACCATCGTTTCCAAAAAATCAAGAATCCGGGTTTCTTGGTCTAGTTGGTCATGGCATCTGCTTAACACGCAGAACGTCGGCAGTTCGATCCTGCCAGAAATCACTTTTTGGCCCCGAACCGACATTTGAGGCATCCTTTGTCACAGTTTCGGGATATTTCCACTTTTTTGGTGGTGCACGTTTGTAGCCTGGATTTGGGTGTGTCTACCGACTGTTCAGTTCTGGTCGTAGACACTCCGAATTTTTGAGTGCGGATTACATGTGTCTTGTTCTCGATTGTGTGAGATTTTCAGCCCGATCTGGTATCTCTAGCGGCTATGAAACGAATATTTGTTTTTCCAATCGAGGGTTATAAACTTTTCCCATTGATGAGCCGCACGGAAAAAATTGTGGGCGCACGTCTAGAGTTTATTGGAACAATTTCGGCATCTGTAGTTGGCACCATTTCACTGAGTTGTTTCATGGTCATTAAGACCACCAGCTCGTGTTTGTCTCATTTGTTTCAGTTGGTTGTTCATTGACAGATTTGTGCTTTTTCAATGAGAATATACAATCGATACCGTGAGTGTTAGGTAGTTCTGATGATGTAAATGTTAGGCCGCTCTTATCCAACACTTCAGTCGAACTATCACCATCATCAGTAGCCTCAATTTTTATCGAGAATATCCTTTGTTCGTTTCAGCTACTGTGTATTTTCTATGAGATTTTTCGGTGAACTGAAGAGTGAGTTGTGGGTTACTACTGCAATACAACGTCGTCTCTTGTTCACTTCTGTCTCATGTAGAACTGCTTCATTATTGTAACCCAGCTATGATGGTGAAGAACCTATTGTCGCTCCTTTCTATGGAAAACTACTTATTATTCTTCTACCACTTAAATACTTCTACTCTCATTCATCTTAATATTCATTGAATCTATAAATACAACGGTTGTTGTGGGGGGCCTGCAGACTGCTAGCTTAGTCGACCTCCTCAACGGTGGGGCCGTCTCCGCCGGCTCCGGGAGGAGGAGCTCCGCCGGCTCCAGCGCCAGGGAAGCCTCCGGGGCCAGCGCCAGGAGCTCCTCCAGGAGCACCGCCCTCGGCTCCGTAGAACTTCATGAGGATGGGGTTGGCAACACCCTCGAGCTCCTTCTGCTTGTCGGCGTACTCCTCGGTGGTGCCGGACTGGGTGGCGTCGAGGAACTCGATGGTCTCGTTGATGGCCTTCTCGAGGGTCTCTCGCTCGGACTCGTCGACCTTCTCCTTGAACTTCTCCTCGGACAGGGTGTTCTTGAGCGAGTAGGCGTACGACTCGAGGCCGTTCTTGGCGGCGATTCGCTTGGCCTCGGCCTCGTCCTGCTCCTTGTACTTCTCGGCGTCGTTCACCATTCGGTCAATCTCCTCCTTGGACAGTCGGCCCTTGTCGTTGGTGATGGTGATCTGCTGGGTCTTTCCGGTGCCCTTCTCGACAGCGGAGACGGACAGAATTCCGTTAGCGTCCAGGTCAAAGGTGACCTCGATCTGGGGGACTCCTCGGGGAGCAGGGGGGATACCAGACAGCTCGAACTTGCCGAGAATGTTGTTGTCCTTGGTCTGGGCTCGCTCGCCCTCAAAGACCTGGATCAGAACACCGGGCTGGTTGTCGGCGTAGGTGGAGAAGGTCTCGGACTTCTTGGTGGGGATGGTGGAGTTTCGGGGGATGAGCTTGGTCATAACACCTCCAGCGGTCTCGATACCAAGAGACAGAGGAGCGACATCCAGCAGCAGCAGATCCTGGGTCTTGGACGAGGTATCTCCGGTCAGAATGGCAGCCTGGACGGCAGCTCCGTAAGCCACAGCCTCATCGGGGTTGATGGATCGGTTGGGCTCCTTTCCGTTGAAGAAGTCAGACACCATCTTCTGGATCTTGGGGATTCGAGTGGAACCTCCGACAAGCACAATCTCGTTGACAGAGGCCTTGTCGATCTTGGCGTCCTTGAGCACCTTCTCGACAGGCTCAATGGTGCCTCGGAACAGATCCTGACACAGCTCCTCAAATCGGGCTCGGGTGATGGAGGTGTAGAAGTCGATACCCTCGTAGAGAGAGTCGATTTCGATGGAGGTCTGAGCAGAGGAAGACAGAGTTCGCTTGGCTCGCTCACAGGCGGTTCGCAGTCGTCGCAGAGCTCGCTGGTTGGTGGAAATGTCCTTCTTGTGCTTTCGCTTGAACTCCTGGACAAAGTGGTTCACGAGTCGGTTGTCGAAATCCTCACCTCCCAGATGGGTGTCTCCAGCGGTGGCCTTGACCTCGAAGATACCGTCCTCGATGGACAGCAGAGAAACATCAAAGGTTCCTCCTCCGAGATCGAAAATGAGAACGTTCTGCTCGCCCTGGCCCTTCTTATCCAGACCGTAAGCGATAGCGGCAGCGGTGGGCTCGTTGATGATTCGCAGCACGTTGACTCCGGCAATCAGACCGGCGTCCTTGGTGGCCTGTCGCTGAGAGTCGTTGAAGTAGGCCGGAACGGTGATGACGGCGTCGTTGACCTTGCCTCCAAGGTACGACTCGGCAATCTCCTTCATCTTGACGAGAATCATGGACGAGATTTCCTCGGGGGTGAAGGTCTTCTCCTCGCCCTTGAACTCGACCTGGATGACGGGCTTGCCGCCCTTGTCGACAATCTTGAAGGGGAAGTGCTTGGCGTCGTTCTGGACCTCGGGGTCGGAGAACTTTCGGCCAATCAGTCGCTTGGCGTCAAACACAGTGTTGGCGGGGTTCATGGCGGCCTGGTTCTTGGCAGCATCTCCAATGAGTCGCTCAGTGTCGGTGAAGGCGACGAAAGAGGGGGTAGTTCGGTTTCCCTGGTCGTTGGCGATGATTTCGACCCGGTCGTTGGCAAAGTGGGCCACACACGAGTATGTGGTTCCAAGATCGATTCCTACGGCTTTAGACATGTTGTGAGTTGTTTGTGTGAGGAGGAAGGAAAGGAAACTAGGACCCACCACCGGTATATATATATCCCCCAGACAATAAACGATAGACTATACGCCTCACTCTGGAACTCTTCGGAATCAGAGGTAATTGACAATTGAGTTGAGGCGGGATTTGACCGATGCAAATGACGGTGGTGGAAGGGGCTGTGCTGACCTCAATTGCACGGTTTTTGTGATGGAATTTGCAAGAATCGAATTTTGCGGTATTTCTTTCACCAATTTCGCCCAAATCCCACACACATATTCTTCACAAAACCACCACTGCCCTTTCCAATTTCTTTCGGTTTTGCTCGCTTGCTGTTTCTCACGGAAAGCAAGCGGCAAATCGAAAAGCCCGCCACAAGCCAATTGAGCGATATTTTGCAATTTGAAAAGCTAAACCGTGTCAATTAGGGGAATTGGAGTCACGTGACAAGCTCCCCTCTCCATTATTCCCATTAAAACACCTCCAAATCCTCCTTCTCGCGAAACGAGGCACCACGATAAAGTTCGATGAGGACAAACCCTGTTAGCCTGCCTTAGCATGTCTCAAGGCAGAATGGAAGGTTGTGGAAAATGTGGGGACGGTGGTGAGAGGTGTGTATTAGTAGTGGTTGTTATGAGATGTTGTTTTTGGCGATTTCGCGATAGATTCAAAGCCCTCCACTTCTTCTCCACCACGTGACATGCTCTACAGTACCCATACCCGTTTTCTTAGCCGACATGTCTGCTCGCTTAACGTGCCTGGATCATGTACATCACCCCATACTTGCTGCCTTGAGGCCTGAGAAGCGACGGTCGACGATATCACGAGGTTGAGTCACGTGGCTCATGCAGATAATGTCACGTGGTTTAATCCGTCACGTGGTTGCGTCTGTCACGTGACCCATTCAATGAGTCACGTGACCCTATTCAATTAGCTACCCTACTTTTAAGGCGATGAC
Source organism: Yarrowia deformans (assembly GCA_900519085.1). Lineage (NCBI taxonomy): Eukaryota > Fungi > Ascomycota > Dipodascomycetes > Dipodascales > Yarrowia > Yarrowia deformans. Next base: position 1,099,710 of record ULGY01000003.1, on the reverse strand, counting down.
GTCAGAAGCCTGGATTTAACGCAACAGCAAGTGAGCAAAGTAGGGCGGAAGACTATTGAGCAATTTGGCGGTAATAAAGACATTATTAGTAATCGACCTCCAATCGACCCATGTGACTTCAAATAGTTTGTGTTTGGTACGAAAATGGTCATGGAGATCTCGCGGACCGACTGAAGCTACTTTTCTTAGGAACAAGCGGATTTTCAAAAAAGGGATATACTGCTTTACTAAAAGACTAAGTAAAGCCAACTAAATAATACTTGACGCGAAAAATGTAAACTTCCATATTGCCAGATAAGGACGAGTTTCTGTTCATATTGTCTCATGTTTGTGAGGAACTAGAGTGGGTTCTAATGTTTGGTTTGTTCTGCCGTTCATTTAAACCACGGTAACATGGAAAAAACACTCCTAAAAGACTTTTTTCTCAACTATTCCCAACTAATAATCTTAACTGGACAATTCTTCCTACTACAAAGACGTATTGTAAGGCTCACCCTCATCGGAATTTCCCAGCCAATATTCTCAATTGGTTGTACATAGGCAATCTATTTGAATTATAGCATGGCTTCGTTCCTCTAATCACGTGAGTCCATTTCTCACCTCTTCACAGAACGCCCAAAGAGTATTGAAGCCATACACCTCAGATTTATCTTGCATAACACTGTGGAAGAGATGAATATTTTTTTCCACAAATTCCGAAAATCGTCCAAGGACAACAATTGTTGCCACAGTAGAATATCAGTATTGCAAAGACGAAAAATAGCATGTCCAAGTTCTGCTCTCATCTTCAAGTATTTGTACATACTGAGGTTCGAAACAGCAACCTCATGTTGCGAATAGTACCAATATTTCGCTGTCACAAATTTATTAATAGAGTGACTGATTCGAAAGAAGTTGGTGTAAATTGAGATCTACTTTGCTTCTTAATCGAGAGGCTTACCCAGAGTGGGCTCTTTATTGATAGAGAGATGTTAATATATATATGAATCTAAAGAGTTATGTAATCAGCTCAGTTAAGAGGCTTACCAGCCAGAAAGTCCTTATAAGAATGAGCTCCAGGAATATCTCCCGTGATCTCAACCACCTCGGACTCGTCAGTATATCTCGCCTTTCCAACCGTGATCTGGTTTCGCTCGTTATCGAAAATGACCAGAGCTCGTGAAATGAGAGCAGGGCCCGTCAGAAGGATGTCTTTATCGTCGGGAGCCACTCGCAGGCCCTGGAATCGGCAAAATCCACTGCCGTCGTCTTCGGTCATGTACACGGTCATATCCAGATCGAGCTTGGTGTATCCAAACTGGTAGGTAAGCGTGGGCTTGGAGTCGCACTTGAGATGCCATCCTCCCTCGCTCTCCCAGTGTCCTCCGTAGCCCTTGGCAATGGCTCCAATGGTGTTGTTGGTGATGTCAAAGTTGGTTCCTCCAGTGTCCAGGACAACATGGTGGTCTCGTTCTCCCTCCACCTTCTTGCCGTTAACTAGAAACCCAGTCAGAGGAATCGCGTAGGCGCCCTTGCCGATGGTGTCGACCGTGGTCAGCGGACCCTGGTACTTTTTCTTGTCAAATCCGCCGTAGTAGACGTTGGTTACGGTGCCCTGGGTGAGCTTGGCGCCAAAGTTGACGTAGTACTCGGCGTTGATGGAGTAGACGGCTCGGGAGATCTTTCCAGCGTCGGCCAGACCGCCCACAAAGCTGCTCTTGGGGTCGTCGTGGCCCGACTGGCCGAAAATGCCAAAGCTCTTGCCCTTGTTGAACAGAGTGGTATCGCTTACGTAAACGTTGAAATCGTCGAGAGAAACGCCGGCGTACGAAACTGAGTCCGTGCCCCACATTCCCTCGCCTCCCCAGTTTTTGCCCTGCTTCTTGTACTCCCAAGAAGACGACTTGGTCACGTCAAAACCGGAGTAGCACTGGTTGGCAAGACATTCGGTCGAGTTTGAGCCAGGAACCCACAGAAGAGGCGCACCAGTGTCCCACATGACATCGACGGTCTGAGCAGGGTTTCCGAGCTCGATTTCGGCCATGTAGTAGACCCAGTCGTACTTCATAGAGCCGTGAAGAGGCTGCTGGCCAGCTCGAGCCTCCAGATGAGCCTGGATCTCGGGAGAAGCGGAGGCGTAGTCTCGAGCCTTGAGAGGTAAGCCAATCACCGCAGCAGAAGCCACAGTGGATAATAGAAGGTTGGAAAAGAGCATGATTTGGGTGGCCTTTGAAGGTGGAGCATGGTAGGAGATTTACCCCTACTTTATATACATTTATCGTCTAAATATCGACATCTATCATGCAGGGTCCTTGGGTGGATAGACTTTGTGGGGATACAAGCGAATGATTTTTTTATGGCTTTGGCAGAAGTTAATATAAAACGTTTTTGGTATCAAACAACTTCTCTAGGTTACACAATTCGAACGAAGAAGTGTACATAACCCTGCCATGTCTGTAGCGTCCACAATCCACCATCTACTCAACACGATTACATTTGCTGCAATGGAAGATCGACAGAAAGAAGGGACTGCAGTGCCGATCATGGAACATTGGTTTCCAACGGCTTGGCATAAGTGAGCATGTTACATTGGTCCTGAGGAGATGTAACTGATTTGACAGCAATTGTAAGAGTGTGATCTTTGAGGGGTTCTATTAATACCAACAGGATCAAGACTTGTAGATCCTCTTGTTCGTGTCTGTGGATACTGTACCCTTGTTAATGTCCATAGAAGACCAACAGAAGCCATCAAAGGAAGCTATAGAGAAGGGGTAGGTATAAAGTTGTATTTTAACTACGTCGATAAATCAGGTACGTTTCCAGCAAGTGTCCTCTCCAACGAGTGGTAAAGGAACTGGGCTTTACTCGTTGAATAATGAGCCGATTTGGATGGGAGTTTTTGTGGTTGGTTCCTTACCCAGGTTTGAACATCTTTGCTTATATACGGTCTGAGAATTGACTACATTACGAACAATAAGACGACTACTCTGGGACAGCAAGTACGTCGAACTTTCTTGTCCCCGAGAATCACCCGATTAACGTCACTCGACTTGTGATCTGTCGACAGGGTAGTCGGTGCTCTGTTTTCTCCAGCAGCTTCCGAGACAGGGTAACTCAGCACCAATCTAACCAGGTACGAGTACTTTGAAACTCCCATGATTGTTGCCATGTTTTTATCAGCTTCTGTCTTTAACGTCCCACAGCGTCTAGCTACTTGTAGAAATGTCCCTGAATGCCAGGACTTCTATTAGAGTGTCTGACAAGATTTTTACGCTCAAGATACGATTCCACAGAGGCTCTGTCTCGAGGCTCCGTTTTGAAGACTCAGGGCAATTGACTTTGCGAGTAGAGCTCGTATCGGCTTGCTCTGCCTGACCTCACCCCCCAGTTAATACAACTACTTGAAATTTGTTGACATAAAAGACCTTTACCAGACCTGTAAGAACCTCTATTGAATGTCTCCCAGATCCGGATCTATCAGAGACTTGAAAGTCGTCCCCAAGTACAAGTATGACTTTGTTGACTTCTTTTAGTGGAAGCTGAGACAACTTCAACCCACTCGAAATGGCTAAGAATGATTTGGTCGAGTCCAGACACGCTTGCTTGTAGAATGTCTTAGGTTGGTTAAGTATGCTGTGCTGGGTTTTAGAAACGATAGACATAGGGTCAGGTGGAATCATAATATAAGCCTGTTTTTTACAGACATACAATCACTACTTGTAGCCATAGGAAACCACCTACACCACTTTATCCACCTACACCACTTTATCCACCTAAACCTCCTAAACCACCTCAACCACCTCAACCACCAATATCTTCGCCTTTGCCCACTACAGCTGTTTTTGTGTGTTTTTTTATTTTTCAACATTTTCCATCATTTTTCCACCTCACTGATAATATCCGTGAAGTGCCCTTCAGGGACAGGGACATGTAATAATAATGTGTAAGTGGTCAAGGGTGCCAGAAATGGGGAATTTCCATTTTTTCCACAACCCCCATGACCACGCTCTCCGACACAGCCAAACAGCTCTCTCTGGACGCTCTGAGCACGTGCAAGATCCAGGGAGTAGGCACATTTTACCTGCTGACAAACTCAGGGCTCCACCTTCTGCGAGACTCGGGACACCTCATCAGCTACGACGAGTACCTGGACTTTTACATGGGTCATGTGCTAGTGGTGGATCAGTACTCGTTGTGTCTTATGGGCCAGGCCAGAGGGAAATCTGCTGCTGAGACTCTGTGGATCATAGGAGAGGACTCCTGGAAACATGTGTACACGGACCCCAAGGGGTTGTCTGTGAGCCGTTTTGCAACCAAGCTAGTCAGCTACACTTTGGGATCGTGTGGACTGAGCAAGTTGCGATTAGGAGACGATCACGACTTCAAACTTGTGAGCAAAGAAGGCACCGTTTTCCCCGTTCATCGGCTCATTCTGAACCGACAGTGGAAGTACTTCAAAGTAAAGCTGGGCTCGGAACCGCTCAAGACTCTGGTCCATATCGACGCTACCGAATCGGTGGTTGAAGCCATTGTGTCTGATTTGTACGAGGAAAACAAACCGCTCATGTTCGACGATGCTGTGGCTGTACTAATTACAGCGCATGTTTATGAACTTCATACTCTGCTACTCAGAGCAATGAGACGAATCAAAACACGAGGTCTGGGATTTGAAGAGGCCGTGACAGTCTGGAAACACTGCTACGTGTCCGAAAACAAACCCCTGAGACTCTACTGCAGCGATATCATTTTCCGAGCGACTGTCATGTCATCTGTCCAGTCTCCTCCTGAGCTTTTATCGGGTCTTAATCAAGATCAGTATTCGTTGTTGTTTTCTGATTTCAATGAGGTGGTGAGGTGATGAGGTGATTAAAGGGTCTGTTGTGGTTGAAGAAAGAGTCTGTTGTAATTTTAGCAAATTAATGTACCAGAATACTTTCTATTTAAAGGGAGTACTTCGATCTGTGAAAAAGTATCCATTGTGCAAAAGCATCTATTGTGTAGTGTATGTACAGTCTTTGTCTTCTCACACGTTCTCCGCTGACTATCCCTTGTGTTGTAAAAACAGCCTTGGTCTTCTCATATCATCCATGTATGCCGTCTACTCCTCCCTAGTCATCCAAATACCCCTCGAGAATCTGCTGGACGACGTCCTTGGAAAACGGAATGTACAGCTTCTTCAAGCCCATCTTGTCGTCAAAGGCCACCACCATCTTGTGGTCCATAAACTCCTTCAACTTCTCTTGAAAATCCTTCTTGTTGGACACCGTCAGCTCGTTAAGACACTCGGTCAGCACCTTGTCGTAGTCCACGGAAATCGACGTGGATCCCGTCAGAGCTCCGATTTCTGCTTCAGGCAACTTTCGCTTGTCGGCCACATTGTGGAACTCCTCCAACATGCAGTAGATGAGGTTTTTATAGAGACTTCGATGGTTGGGCGTGACGGATTCCAACACGTACTTGACTCCCTTGGCTCCCTGAGCCTCTGCTTTTTTGCCCAGCAAAAGAGGATCGTCGAACGACGTCTCGACGGTGTAGGGCGCAAACGTGGTCACATCGTGCCACACAAAGTTGTAGGATGCTAGTTTGGCAGAATCCCACATTAACGGAGCCATAATATGATCAACCGAAGCCACAAACCAGATGGAGGAAATGCTCATGAGCTGAGACAGATGCGTGGACGCCTTGTCGATTCGTAACGACTCTCCGTCGACATTGTGACACAGGACTACCAACGTGGGTTTAGATCCCGTCGTTTGCACTTCTCTCATAGTATCGACCACCAGCTTGACCAACAGATCCACGTCTTTGGGCAGTTTATTTCGTCCAGCGTATCCCTTTTTAGAAAACAGCTCCTCGTGGGTCTCGTAAAGAACATCAACCACACTGTTGAGCACCGATTTGAACTGCACAGAGGCATTGTAGCCGTTAATGACGAGAATGGGGATCTTGGAGTCGACTTTTTCGCACACAAAGTCCGTCAGCAGCTCCCTCTTGCTGCCCAGACCGTAGAACAGCAGCGAAAACCCCTCGGAAAGCTCAAACATCCACTGCGAAAACATCCCTCGATAAGCGTTCTGCAGCATCTTCTTCTGGTCGGCATGGAACATTTCGTTGGCCTGGTTGATGTACTTGAAAAAGACGGAGTGGTCGATTGCGGGGGCCTTGGCCATGGTGTTGGCGTTGCCTCGTCCTCGCGTCTTGTGCTGATCAAAGTATCCCTCTGACGAGTCCAGAAACAGAACCCGGTCCTCGGCGGCAATCAAAGCTCCGACATTGGCCAGAGACCGTTCATCGGTGTGGAAATCGTTGGACGAGTCCAGAATCGGAGCCCGACTCTCTCCAATGATCCGTTCAGCCAGCTCAATTTCGTCTTCATCTTCACTGACCAGGCCTAGAGATTGATCCAGAAGCGTCCGATTCGCCTTTTTTCGCGCGGATTTGTCGTGCAGAGACCGTTTCACCGGTGAAGGCGTTCCGGCAGCCTTTCGTGGCGAGGCTGTTCTTCTTGGCGTCTGTTTTCGAGGACTCGTCTTGGCTCTCTTAGGTGTAGTCGCTGCCTCTTCCCCCATCTGAAAGTCCTCGTCGCTGACATCACTGGTGTCTAGTCCAGAGTAAGACACGGGCGTTTTTCTGCGGCTCATCGTAACAGGTGTTTGGTTGGTTGTGTGTCTGGTGATTGTTCAAGAGGTGTAAGACTGTTGGTGTCGGACTGTTCTAAGGGTTGTCAGCTTTCGGTGTGTAGTCTCTTAATGTCACGTGTCAAATGTTTACTGAGTTGATTGTGCCTGACTAAGCTGTTTTTCTTGGTGTGTAGCCGTCACCGGTTTGTTGTATGATTGATCGTTGTGTTTCAATGTGCAACGTCCTGATCAAACTCTGGCATGCATGAGAAACGCCCACCACCATTTTTTTAGTATTTTGAAATTTTGAATTTCGACTTTTTCACTCCAGCATAAACGACACTCAAGACAAGATGCTGACGTTCTGTCCCACTTGTACAAACATGTTGACGGTGAGTGAGGCAGGGGGGAGATGGTGGAGGCCTGGGGTGGTCCGATCACGTGACTGATGGGGTCAGCGACACACAGTCATGGACAGACAGAGAGAGGCGACGACACGGTTTTTGGCGACGTTTGACGTTTGACGACTTGGCGACTTTTGGCGACTTTTGGCGACGTTTGGCAACTGATCTATTCGTCAGCTAATGTCTGGTTCACATCAGTCAGCATGTCTGGTTCACATCAGTCAGCATGTCTGGTTCACATCAGTCATCATTTCTGATTCATACCAGTCAGCATGCTGTGTCATATCAGTCAGCGCGCGCTGGTTCGGTGGATCAGACTGTTAGACGACAAAGAGGTGGATGGCATACAACTGAGATCTCTGATCACTTCATGATACTGTACCTTTCTAGGACTGTGAATTGTCTAGATCATAAGGGCTGTGCAATATGGAGCCCGACTCCGATCCTCTGATCACTGAGCTCCTTCTTTGATAAAGATGATTTGGCATTGGACTACACTCGCTACCATCTAGAAATGGATTTCTCTGTTTAGGAACTCACCTTTTCGTTCACCCACTAACCCAGCTCTCGACCAGCGGCAACGGCATGCGGTTCGAGTGCCGAACGTGTCCGTACGAGTACTACTTGCAGGACGGCACCATTGTGTACGACCGAAAGGTGCTGGAGAAGAAAAAGGTGGACAGTGTTCTGGGAGGCGAGAACGCGTGGGAAAACGTCGACAAGGACCCCGGATCGCAGTGTCCGAAATGTTCCAATATGGGCGCCTACTTCTACATGTTGCAGATTCGGTCTGCTGATGAGCCCATGACCAAGTTCTGCAGATGTACGGCCTGTTTCCACCAGTGGAGAGAAAACTAGTCTGGACGAGAGACGATGTGGTCATTTATGGGAAGGATATTTGCATGTAATATATTTATGGTTGATTGGTAGAGGTCAGGATAGCGTATGTAATCGGATTACCAAAGCCTCAAACTTGTTCTGGTCCAAAAATCGAAGTACGACCATGTTGTAATTTCCTCAGTATTGTCAATACAGTAATCAAAAAAGATGGCGACATCCGCAGGATTCGAACCTACGCGGGGAAACCCCAAGAGATTTCTAATCTCTCGCCTTAACCGCTCGGCCAGGATGCCAGATCTGAAAAAAACGCAAAATCTGGCGTTCGCAACCGAAGCAAAGAGTCACGTGACCGCGATATTCAAAGCCGTGTAGCGTGCTCAATTTTGATGGGATTTCAATTTTTGAAAAAGCTGCCGATTTCTGAAAGCCAGGAGAATATGAGGAAAGTGGAAAGTAGTAGCTGTGTCTGATTCTGGTGGTTTGGGATCTACTTTTGATAATGGGGTTCTTGGGGTGGGCTTCAGATGTCCCTGAGGTCTCGTTTTAGGGGGATTTACTGACAAGATGTCAAGATAATGAGCTACAAGAGCATGACTAGCATCTATAAAATCAGTTCCTTACCTACCTGTGATGTTTCAACGCATGTATGGATGAAGCTGATCGTAAGCTAAGAATGATGAGATGACGTACAGAACGAAGGGATAAACCTGTGGTGCTTGAATATGAGAAGATTTGGTGCTGATATTTTTAACTGTTCATTTGGTTTTCCTCTCTCATCAATACCTAAAGACCTACAATACATAAGTTCTTTCAACCACAACCTCAACATGACAGCGACATAATATAATGTAGTATTCTGACAATAGGAAGGACTTCGAAACTTGTATTAATGACACCCAATAATCGGTCTGGCCCACTTTACAAGCCATTCGGACCAATCTTCGCGGTCTCACAGCCCCTTTTTCCCGCTCAAAGCCTTGCAACCCACCCTCGACCTCCACAGACGGTTTCTTGGTCTAGTTGGTCATGGCATCTGCTTAACACGCAGAACGTCGGCAGTTCGATCCTGCCAGAAATCACTTTTTTCCCTGGCTCGTTGGCCGCGTTATTTTTGGTGGTATTCTTGTGACCCCCACAGACTCCAACGCAGTAGAGGGCTTCTTAGATGAGCTTTGTAAAGACATAGCAATTACTGTAAGACAGGATAAGACGAAGGAATTACAAAGGAGATAATTCATTAATTGTAGCAAGTGATTCTTTTGCCTCATTGTGCTTTGTAATAATTCTACTTGGTGCTATATAGAGACCCCACATGGCTACTAGAGTATGGTGTGTGAAGAGTTTATAGAACAAGATCTGCCCCTTAAAACCAGATAAGTCAACTAAGCTAGAACTGTTGTCAGCTTCTCTTTTGCTCCTACTTGCTTACAATACCTCTACTTGGTTCTATATTGATACCCCACAAATCATCGAGACGAGATCAGACAATCGAAGTAAAAGCAAAAAAATCTCCTTCGCTTCAAAGAGTCTATAGGGATACTACAAGTTGAGAGTGTTGGTCTGATGAGTACAGTATAGTAGACAACATTTGAGAGTGGAACCAGACTTAACAAGTCTCAATGGTCCTTACAACACCCCTACTTAGTACTACACCCACTACCTACACTCACCAACTAAGAGTTAAGAATCGATTAAGAGTTACAGCACTACTTCACCCACCTACTGCAGAGGCTCCATGGAGATTTCGACGTACTGGGGGTTGTTACAAGCCTGGGCGGCGTTCTCAACACCAGTGGGTCGCAGCTCCCACATGCCGTTGGCGGTCTGGCACGCAATGAAGCCCTGGTTCTGGTACGTGAGACGGTCGTTTCGGAACTGGAAGCCCGTCAGACCCTGTCGCACGTTGTTTCGGTCCGTGAACCGCAGCGACGCCTGGTTGCCGAGCTGGACGAACCGGCCCTGGTCGTCCACGAGCTGGCCTCGGTACGACAGCTGGCCGTTCCAGGGCTGGTACTGGTGGTTGGTGGTCTGCTGATGCTGTCGGTTGTCAATCAGCATCAGACGGCCGTCGTTGTGGTAGACGTTGGGGTCGTTGAAGAACTGTCGGTTGCTGCCCACAATTCGCAGACGCGAGTCCTGGTACCGCGAGTAGCCCCGGTTGAGGTTTCCGTTCACGTTGACGGTGATGGGGTTGGCGCAGGGAGCGCTGTCCACGTAGACCTGGTGCAGGTTGGCCGAGTTCTGGTTGTAGGCGTCAACGGGACAGGCCAGGAACCGGTTCTGGTCCGAGTACCGCAGATCGGCGTTTCGGTAGTTGTCCTGGTTGCGGTGCAGGTTGAGCCGTCGGTTGGCCCGGTTGGAGGGCACCAGGCGGTTCTTGGCGTCGACGCTGACGTACCGGTTCTTGCCGTGGTTGGAGCCGTCAATGTTGACGTCGCCCTTGACGTCGATGAAGACGTTGACCTGGTGGAGCCGGTGGCCGTTGAGCTCTCCGGAGCCCAGGTACATGTTGCGGCCGTCGGTGGTCATGTCGTACCGCCGGTTGTCCCGGTGACCCGACAGCTGGTAGGTGTAGTCACTCTGGGGCCAGGCGTAGTCGTGGATGTTGGACAGGCCTCGCGAGTTGTCCAGGTGCTGGTGCTGGGGAGCCGCCAGGGAGAGGGAGGCGAGAGAGAGGGTGAGAACGGAGAATTTCATGGTTTGAGGATTGGGGGGAAGTCAGAGACAGGTGGAGAGTTGATGAAGGGAGGGAAGGCGTTTATATACCATCTAGAAGACTTGTTTGAGAGCATACAAGGCTAGAGACATGCGTTCCAGGTTTGGTGACAAGCAATGTCCTCGTCTGACAAGAAATGCCATGTCCATCCCCGGTTTGGCGACTAGACCATGCCCACACCCTAAAAGGGCAAGTTCGAATCGTGTCCAAGGCATCAAGGCGGATGGCATGAGGCGGGTGAGGCCAGAAACGGTAGTTGGTTGAGTTATCAGATAGACAGTATCTCTAGGATCTGATGGCGAAGGGATCTGATAGGACACAACTGACCGTGCCTTTTGATGATAAATGAGACAGCTTGAGTTGATTGGGAATGTGGTAATTCTTTTTCTTTTTTGATCAGCCCATAATAGAGCTCGTATCGGCTCCTGTAGTACTGGCGTCTCCTGCCACAACCCCTCTGATACCATCTCCTGCCACCCTGCCGTATCTCGTATGTGCTGCAAGTCATTGTCTCAAATGTAACCTATCCGAACCAGCAGTTGCCGATTCAGATGGGTGTCAGATGGGAGGGCGTACAGAAAGGTTTGCGAAAATTGGTGATGTTTGGGGGTGGCTGTAATGGAGCAAAGTCAGAGTCGAACACAACCTGCCGTTGGCGTTATCTTGCATGTGAGACGTGGGCACCGGAACGGTATACGATATGAAAAGGGAAGGTGAGACGTGGACAGTGAGATACGGTCGGAGGTGCCAGTGTGGGGAATTCCATTGCTGTGGAATAAACGTATCCTGGAGCCATATTTTATTGTGGCGACGAATGACAGGAAACATGGAGTTGAGAGACAATGCCTGCACTTCGTCTCAACTTTCAAGTACTGTAGCTAAAGGGTGAACCATACAGAGACTCACCAGACACCCTATAGAGCAACAATTTTCTATGACAAGAAATAAAAGGTACACCAAAGAAATGGGCGTCTTGATAAGGCTTGACTGGTAGAGCGCAGATACCGTATAGCTTCCTCAGTATGGAGTGTACAAGTGTGTACTGGCTACACCATCGTACACTGTAGGGTGTAGTTGTTCAGAAGTCCTAATTTCTAACGGACAGCTGGAGGTCTATACACTTTTCAAGAACCATTCGCTAAGACAATGGAGTCAAGAGTTTAGCGTGTTTGTTTCATCACCCTACAGATATTCTCAGCGGCGATGATACTAACTCATCTGTCTGATCCTCCATACTCTTCTACTGGTTCAGATGAAGCGATTACCCATACTAAGCATATCGATTGTTTGCAATGCCACTCATATAGCTGTTCTCTTAGAGTATTGCCTCAAATTGTTCATTTTGACAGCTTTCAATGGACAAGAGCTCTTCCCGTGAATACTTGCCAATACTGCTCTTGTCACCCAAGCTGACTGTTCTACACTGTCTACCATGTCTACAGTTAAGCCAAGGTCTGACAGCGCTAAGAGACTACTTGTAGACTGACACGAGCCTACGGATCCAAGTTCGCCACCCAATCATTCGCAATAATGCTACCGCCAGAAATCATCAACCAAATTTGCGACTTTAACCATTACGGGAATGAACAAAGTCATTGTGGCCAGCATGGAGCTAGGACATGTCTTTCACGAATCCACCTACCACAGTTCCGTTCTGAGAGAACACCCTAATGTTGACTCGTTTGAAAAGACCTGGAAGAGCTGGGAAGACCCCGTTCAGAATATTGGGATCTACAGTCAATCGTGGTATCCAAGCAACAGCTGCGAGTACTCCGGCGAGTACTCTAGCGATGACTCTGAGGAAACCTAGGTCCACTACCATGCCAGCCCTTGGTGACGATTTGAGAGCTAGAATCAACTCAGTTCTTCTGAACATCTTTTGGTACTTGTAGACATATTGGTGTATGCCGGTCCTTGTCCTGAGTTATTATTCTGTAGGACAACAGAACAAGTAACATCCCATCATGCTAATAGGACCATCAGTGGCCCTCTTTATCTCTTCCACCACACTATAAGAGCATAAGTCGTTAATGTATTTATTATATAAGCCTCGTATCAACAACGCAGCTACTCCTTAGGGACGTACTTGACCTTCTCATCGGTAATGGTCAGCTTAACGCCATCGTAAAAGGGCTGAGACACCACGGTCTTGTACCATCGGGAAATGGCGGGGTGGGCCTTTCGCCACTCCTTGTCCCACAGCAGCTCGAAGCCTCGGAAAATCAGACCGGCCACGGCGTAGTCGGCAAACGTCAGACGCTCGCCCACCAGGTAGGTGTTCTTCGTGAGGTGGGGCTCGAAGACCAGCTCGATCTGGCGGTTCAGCTCCTTCTGCGAGTCCTCAATGAACTTCTTGTTGTAGGGAGCCCGTCCAACGAGGCCTCCAAAGGACTTGAACAGCTGAGCAACTAGCTCAGAGTTGGCAAACGAAACCCACTCAAAGAACTGGGCGTGCTCCAGGTCGTTCTGGGGCTTGATGGACTCATCCTTGACAAAGTTGAGCAGGTAGAAGGCCACGGCGAAAAACTCGTGCACGGGAGTGCCGTCAGCCAGAAGCAGAGAAGGGTACTTTTTGAGAGGGAAGTTCTTCTCGAACTGCTCGTCGGCAGCAGAGATTTCCACGTCCAGCTTGTAGTGGTTGACGAGCCCGTAGAGAGCGTTGCAACGGGCGTAGGGAGCGAGGTAGAGTTTTCCGAGGGACATGTCTGTGAAAAGTGTGTGAGGACAGGTGTGCTGAAGACAAGTGTGCTGAAAACAGGTTTTGAAAGGTGGTTTTGAGGTTGTGCAGAACAAAAGTTTAAGCGAAGAGAGCGTCAAAAGGGGGGACCACTCAATTGGACGATGGAGAGGAGGAAATAGGCTGAATTTCTGACAGCAGGTCAATTGACACGATATATGGTAGCAATGAGCTTTTCAGCCCAATCAAACTTATATATACTCCGTTATCACAGTCCTTGCCAAGACACTAGCGTGGACCTGGCTGCATGTTTTAATGAAGGTTAAAATTGTGCAATCGAGGAGAGGGAAGATGTCAGGGTCTGGAATACGAATGACACGAAAAACACGAGCTTTTGACAGCGGGGTGGATTTGAGAGTTTTGGAGGAGGGTTATGGAGCCTTTTTTGGTCACGTTATGGAGATATGAAGGCCCTAACGTCCCTCAGAGAAGTTCTACTGGTACTTCCTCTGCAGGCATGCAAGGTGCAGGAACGCCGTTTTATGAATTGCTTGCGCGACTCGTGATTGTAGACTGACACTGTAGAAAGCATTATCGTTAGATCGGCTGCAACGACAAATCAGATAAGACATGTACCGAGGAGAAAGCTTAGCTACTTGCCTGTACATTAGCCTTGGTGTGACGGTGTACAGTTCTCACAAAGTTGCAAGCCACAGTTTTGAGAAGCAAGAGGGCGTGGGTCTCAGTGATCTGTGTTTGGTTGACTCAGAGTGAAGCCTTTCCACACACCTGATAGGCAGGCATTGTTGTCCTGAAAATCCGAAACCAAGACGATTGGGCGTACAGTACGTCATAGTCACCAATGGCGAACTACAATCGAGTTAGCCGTCTGCTGGTCATGACGAACTTAGTTGGGTTTAGTTGACAGTCCAACAAGCAGTTAGTTAAGCTTAGTCAGAAACTCTTGATCTGTCATCTGCCGAAACCTATATCGACCACATTGTAACGAGCACAAAGACTCCACGCCCCTGATCGATTTGCCGCCCCTGGACCTTGACACCACCTCACATCCCCCAACACTCCACCACGAATTGGAGACAGCACATGTTTGCGTCCGCCGCGTTTTGTCGTGTCTGGGGTTTGTGCAAGGTGGTGTGGAGGAGAGAGAGTTGGAAGTTAGGGTGTATTAGCTACAAGTACGAGTACTGTAGTCTACTTGGCATATTACTTGACGGGGATATCATATGGAGAGCGACAACGGACAAGACGGCTTGCTGAAGTACTAGCAAAGGTCTGGCGGTACTATTCGACTCCTCGTTTCCACATTGCTGTACAAAAGTGCCATTATTTATTTCGTATCACTGCTAATCGTGACTTTAGGGACTCCTGTTGGTTCGTGACATTTGTCATATATTCTAGTACGACCGTTTGTAGATATAAGATTGTTTCTTTGAAGCTCTGTACTTTACGTTGACAGAGAAAAAACGAATATCCAAATGACCCAGGGAAAACCCCTTCTGTTAATCTTCAAGACAATCTCTTCAGAAACCCAAACATCACCCTCCATTACCTTCAAAACGGCCCTTGAAGTTTCCGCTTTTTTTTTTGATTCTAGGGAAATACATTTCAGCTACTTGAGGCCTCGCGCACGTGACTTTTTTATCCCATCAAAACGGTCCAACGCTTCTCGAAATCTAACGGTTGCGGCCATATCCTGGTGAAAATACGGCTTCCCGTCCGATCAGCCATAGTCAAGCACCAGAGAGCCTAGTTAGTATTGTAGTGGGAGACCATACGAGAATCCTGGGTGCTGCAATCTTTTTCCACCTCAAGCGTGGCGCAGCGAATGGGCTGGCCCACGATCCTTTTTTTGCGGTTCCTGCTTTTGGTGGTCGTCCATGCACTGGTAAGTTAATGTGTGGTTCACAATACAGGAGAAAACAGATGGCCATTTGAATACTTCCACAGACACCCAGGAAAACAGATGGAAACCCATTCCCGACTCTGCAGACATCCGGCTATACGCCAATTGAAGTTTGGAGCCGATCGGGTTAAAACTCGATGATCAATTCTGCATACTCCTTCTTCACTTGGAAGACATGGCTTCATATACAGAGAGAAGGGTTACCTGCTGACAATACGACAAACAGCACTACGCTCATACACATCATCAAGTTTCTCGATTTGTACCTTCAATGTACAGAGCACAGTGTCAGTAGTAGGCACGCTGATCAAAGCACTCAAGGCTGAACATGATCCAGCAGTCAAACTGAAGCTCAGAAACGTACTTGTATTCATACGTGAGACAGTATTGATGGTACAGTACTACCACGCCGTGCCATTATCTGTGGCTGGTCAACATCCTGCCTATCAATAACCAACAGTGTATTGTCTATCGAATTGTAAGTATTGCCGTCGAATCAAGTGGGTCGACTCAAAATGGTAGATTCTTAAATGAGCCCTTGGATTGAATGTGAGAGAAACCAGCCTAGCCAGCCGGATACCACCTAACAGCCAACCAGGCAAATAGCAAATGGATAATTGTAATGAAAAAGGTGGCTCTAATAACGCCTCAAACAGGTAGGTGGGCTCAACACCGTCTCGGTATAGCCAGGGTGGGCTTGATACTTGATACAGCCAGGTGACTACACCATTTTCGGCTACGCCTCATCGGCGTGCTGTGGCAGCTAAAGCAAACGTGACAGGGACTTCGTACCGTTCCTGGCGTTGGCTTTCGCTGGCTACCACCTCCCCGGAACATTCTCATCCGGATTATACACCCTCTTCTCGACCCCCACCAAATGCCCGATATCGGCAAACACCTGCAGCGTGCCCTGGAACGTCCCCCGGTCAATGTCAAACACCGTGAAAGACGTGTTCTGAGGCGACCGCAGCGTGTCGACGGAAATCAGCTTACTCAGCGCAAACGGCTCGGGCTGCAGCTCGTTGACGAGAAAGTTGGAGAACCGCGTGATACACCCTCCGTGGGTCACCACCAGCACCGTGCCATGCTGCTCCTCCAGCCCTCGCGAGACTATCGTGTCCCACTGCTTACTCAGCCGCTCCACCATGTGCGCGTTGGACTCTCCAAACGAGTCCCAGTGGCGGTTCTCGTCTCGGCACCGTTGTCGGCCCTCTGCTGCAGGCTTGTTCTCCAGCTCGCCCATGTACCGTTCTCTGAGCAAGGGAGTCTTGGAAGCCTTTGTGTCAATCCCCGCAGCCTCCAGCATGATGTCTGTGGTCTCGACACATCGTTTGAGGTCCGACGTGTACACCGCCGAAATGGGGCCATTGAAGGGGTTGCTGGGGTTCCAATCGGGGTTGTCTGACACGTTTGTGGAGTCTGCGTTTGTGTTGGAGTCTGCGTTTGTGTCGACTTCCCCCGTACCCTCTAGCACCTCTCTAATCTTCTTGCCACAATCCTTGGCCTGTCTTCGACCCTCATCGTTCAGAGGAATGTCCGTCTGGCCTTGGATGATGCCTGCCTTGTTGTGGTCTGTCTGGCCGTGTCGTACGAGAATGATTCGAAGAGGCGGAAGCGAATGTGGCATGGTTTTGTGTATGGTTAGTAATGGTACTCAGGGACAGGGAAGAGGGTCTACATATATATATACATGAACGACACCCGCCGTGTCATTTAGACTTCCCATAGAGTTTAGGCACAAGCGTTGAACCACAACGTCCTAAAACCGGTCTAAAAACCGTTGACGTCGTATCGCAGATGGACAGGGGAAAATAAATGGAAGAAATCCATAGAAATAAGTATCACGTGATGTAGATGTTTGGCGAATATTCCCACGAATTTTCCCATGCCTTTACGCTCACATCTGACACAGCAAACACATTTGCCGCCCAAGTGTATAATCAGAGTTTATCTTTCCGTGACACATGGTAGGAAGGGGTGAAGAAGGTGAATGGGTGGCTGTAAAAGGACAGAAAATGGGCTAGAAAAACACTTAAAATAGTTAGAAATATGCATGACTTCACAAGGGTGATTGTCGACACTTTTCGTAATTTTTTTGGACCTCCTTAAACCCCTTTCCAATCCCCCACAGCCACTCTTTCTCATGGTTAATCAAAGTTCCACCTAGCGCATTAGTGCGAATCTAAGTTGTTGAGGGTGATAGCCAAGCGGGAAAAATCAATAAAAAAACACGATAAATCTGTGCAGCCCATCAAGACATTTGTCCGTATTTCCCCCAATTTATGCAGAGCCTTAACCGTCTTTAAAACCAACACTTTCCATCTTCCCCAACCCCCAATCAAAGTTACACTTTAGCTAATTACACAAGCGATCTGTGTTGACCCATTGTGGTTAAATGAGACAGCGGTACCTGGTTCATGGCGGTGGGAGTTTAGTTTTCTGCTTAGTAAGACACACGACAGATTAGTCATCTCCAATCATGTATTACTCAGATCATAGCTTAGTCACACACCTCTTTCCATCTTGCCAAAACGCCAAAACGCATCTTGCACACTCTCATGCACCTCTGCCGTGAGACACGGGCAGGTTTACGAGCTGCCAGAAAATAACACGCTAACGCAATTAGCGGGCTAACGGTCGTTCAAGTGACTGGGAACGGTCAGTGGCTTGATGACTATGCTCGTATTTGTGTCCAACAAAAGGTTTTATGGTGTCTTTTCTTTTCTTTTCTTTTCGGTCAATTTTTTCAAATATCTTCAAGACATCTAGACAGCCTCACAACACCGATAACTCGCCGAATTCAAACCTGACACCATCAAACTATTAACCCACGCGATCAAGAGAGTGTCAGGTTGCTGCTGTGACTTTTTATCGCTTCTCACTTAATTCCACAATTTACCATCGATTTAATTCGCTTAAGTCGATTAATTCGATTAATTCGATTAATTCGGATAAAATCCAAATACCCGAAACAATCGGCGGGAATTCAAATAAAATCTGAAACTTCCCCGGCCACCCCAGACTCATCTCGGACGCATTGGGAACGTGCAATAAATACGAGCCCAACATTTCGACGGGTTCATGTGAAAGAAGAGTGAAAAAAGCAAAACGAAATCAAAAATTAAAAATCAAAACTGCACACACGAAGCGAATACGAGGTGGTGTGGGAGGAGATGTACGGTGATGAGTGCGAGTACAAAAACGTATTTGGTAGATTGCTACCGCTGAGACATCAAATAATCGGCTGATGATGACTCAGCAACCTCATACAATCCTCAAACTCTAAATATCCTGTTGGGCTGAAAACTCGGGTCTATGATAATTAGCGGGGGTCGAACCTCATATGGGACGCACGTGAGTGAGTGTCATGAGCGTGTCACGTGTTACATGCCGTCCATTTCACGTGCGCTTACATAATCCACTATTACATCACGTGATGTCCCTCCTGCCGATCTATCAGACCACAACCCAACCCAGAGTGATGCGCATTGTTGAGAAGGGGTGTTTATAGTGATTATTCGGCTACGGTGCGGAGCAAAATGTTAGTCAGCTGGAAAAACGAGTCTGGACTTAGTAATCAAACTCGTACTGCAGCCGTAACCACGCTGACTAATCACCCCAACTTATTCCCCACCATTCCACCCCAATTGACCAGATTATTCACCTGCCTCGTCTACCCCACAATCGCCGATATCATGTGAATACCGGTTGAACTTTAAAAAAAAGCACAAGCTGATTTTGACTGGTCAAAACGGTGTTTAAGCGAGAATTCTTGCTTGGCGGTGCATAATTGGGCAATTACCTAAGCATTAAAAACCTCCCCTGTCCTCCACCTTTATTAATACAGCAATTGTCGACTCCTCCAACCCATTGGTTGCTACTTGTACACCATGCATGTCATTAGTGCACTACACCTTTGGACCTTAATTGCGACATATGGTTGTGTGCGGATTTGGGAGCTTTTGCCAATCTTGTCTTCCCTCCACAACTCTGACAAAACATGTCTTCCAACGATAAGAAAAAGACCCCCAAGGCCCCCGCCTCCTCTTCTGCCGCCCAGGCTGCTGCCCAGGCTCCCGCTGTGGCCAAGCAGGACGCTGCCATTGCCGCTGAAAAGGTCAAGGCCGAGGCCCTCAAGGCTGCCCATGCCGTGAACGAAAAGGCCCATGAGGTGAAGGAGGGTGTTAAGGGTGTTGTCAAGGATAACACCAATGCCGGAACTAACGCTTCTGCCGGAGGAGCCGCCGGTTCTACCGTCCCTACTGGTTCTGTTGCAACTCCTAAGCCCGACCTCAAGGCCTCCACTCACGCTCCTGCGGCAGAGGTGGACGCTGCTACCGCTCGAGACGAGGCCACCAAGGCCCGAATTCTCGCCCACATGAACCAGGACCACAAACTGTCGCTCAAGGACTACCTGTACCACTACGGAGGAGTCACTGCCACCGCGCAGATTGCCTCCGTCACCCTCGTCGACATCACCTCGTCCTCCCTCGTGCTCAACTACTCGCTCGAGTCCGACCACCTCAACCTGCGAACGCTGTCCATCCCCATCAAGCCCGAACTCGCCTCTCTGGCAGACGCTCGAGAGGTCCTCGTCAACATGGCCAAGACCGCCGCTGGAGCCCGAGGATACTCTCCCTTCCAGATCAAGGAGTTCAAGTGGGTGTCTGGCGCCGACATTCTGGTCCCCGCTGCTGTTCTGTGGACCGTTGTCGGTCTCGCCAAGCCCAACCTGGTCTACAAGAACCCCAACTCGCCGTTTGTGATTCTCGTCAACCTGCTGCTCAAGGCCATTGGCCCTCTGCTGCCCTTTGACCGGGACCTCATCCCCCAGATCGCCATCATGGCCATGGGCGAAATCAAGCGGCGACGAAAGGACATTGTCAAGTGGACCGTTATCATCCACATTCTCGAGTCCTTCTTCTTCATGCGGCCCATTCTCAACAAGTACCGGGTCGCCAACCCCACCAAGCTCTACTGGTACCTGGCCTGCATGGTCGAGGGCTTCCCCTCCATCAAGCGAATCTCCAAGCTCGGCAAGAGCCTCGACAACCAGTAGGTGGTCGTACTGTAGGCGACTCTGTATGTAATGAATTGATGTAACTGTCTAACAGTTGGTACGAGTAGATGCGAACAAGGTGTGAGGTACTGCCTGCAGTTTGGTAAAAACTGTATGGCTACAAACAGATGGGAATTCGTTTGTCTCGTCAAACAATCCCTGGCCATTTACTCCCTTGTCAAATTGGTATTGAGCTGCTCTTAACTGGTAGACCACAAACCGATCTCAAAGACTGAATGGTCATGTAATCAGAATCATTAATCGATTCGAATTCTGTCCAGCATCCATATAGTCTATTGTAATGTGCTACGTCTCAGATTTTAAGCAGTCAGTCGTTCCTCGAAAAGCTGTCACTACTACCCCACCTACTATCATAACCACCAAATACCATACACTATACAACTTTATAGTTGGCTTGGAGCCACTCCACTGTCGTTTGGAAGACAGCGGTATATTAGAGATGTACCTCTCGAGAGGCTGCTTTCGCCTCCAGCGATACCGCGAGTACCACGAGCACCACGACCCCGAAACGTCTTGCGTCTCGCGCCACGTCTCGACTCGACTCGACTCGACTCGTGGTCGCATCATACCACCACCCTCTTACTCGTCATCGTCGTAGCCGTGCTCCAACAGGTAGTTGGCCGTCACCTCCTCGTTCTTGTCGCAGGCAAAGTAGGCCTGGATCACGAGATTGCGCTCGAAGCCCAGAGCAGACAGCCGCTCGATGGCGTCGCTCTCCTCGGGCGTCACCTGAATCTCGGTGGCGCCCTCGGGCAGACCGCCGGAACCCTCCTCCAGGCCCTCGCCAAGCAGGTGCAGAAACGCCTCCGAGTTCTGGGTGATCAGAGCAGCCAGCTGGGGGTTGGAGGCCGCCAGCTGCTGGATCAGCGGCTCCAGAAGATGGGGCTGCTGCTGCACCATCCGCCGCATCTCGAGAAACTGCGGGTTGTCCCGCAGAAAGTCGAGCGCGGAGGTGTTGGGTGCCACGGCGGCGCCGCCCTGGCCCTGTTGCGCCACCGCCTCGGCAAACAGGTCCGTGTCGGTCGTGGTTTCGGGAATCTCGTCGTCGCCCTCCTCTTCGCCAATCACGTGGTCGGGGATGCCCGTCAGCAGGTACTCCACGGCCCGCTCGGGATTGTTGTACGCGGCCCGCATCGCGGCCTCGACCTGGTCTCGAGGGTATCCCATGTCCACCATGTTGTTGATGGCGGTGGTGACGGCTCCATCCACGGCGGGAGCAGCGGGAGCAGCAGCAGCAGCAGCGGGGGCAACATCACCAATGTTGCCGCCTGCAGAGGCGTCGGCAGCACCTCCGGTGGTGGGGGTTTCTGTGTCTCCCACAACATTGCCACTGTTGGTAGGGGCTCCAGGAGTGGCCACGGAACGCGACGTTGCGGGTGTAACAGGAGCAGCAGCAGCGGCAGGAGCACTAGCAGCGGCAGCGGCGGCAGGCTTCACCTTGGGCTTACTAATCATGCAAATAATGAAGGCGTCCTCCTTGAGATTGAGCGACTCGATGGAGGTGGAGTTGGCGAGAATCTTGCCGGAGTAAATCATCTTTTGGTCCGCCACGCCGTAGTCCTTGCCCTCGGCGTTTTTGGTCTTCAGCGTCTCCACCGTGTCGCTGGGCTCCACGTCCACCGTCCACTGCTGGCGCTTTGTGTCTCTCAGTTTGACGAGCATTTTTTTTGTGTGTCTTGGTCGAAAAAAAGTGTGTGTACTTGTAGATGTGCACAAGATGTTGGTGAAGGTAAAAAGTGGTGATGTGTTGGGACGAGGTTAGGGTAGGTTTGCCACTGGTGAGAAGAGGTGGAGGCGAGAGTGGTGGGAGGGTGGATTTTTGGCAGTGTGATTGAAAGGGCGGAATTGGTCGGCTGTAGGAGTTGCACTAGTTTCTGACTCCATCTGGATGGGTGGTAGTGTGTTCAATGTGGTTGCTCGTATAATGTTCAGTACATATGGTTGTAGGGGCTGAGTGAGCTAGCCTTCTTATAGCTAAGAGAATAGGAGGAGGTCTAGCCTACTGTAGTATGGGTACTTAGAATGAAGGTGAAGTTGTGGGCTCGCTGAATCCGGACCGAATCTGATCATGTGACTACTTCGAAGAATGAATGCTTTTTTTCCTTCTTTTTCGTTCTTGTACTGCAAACTGGCTAAGAAATAGTTACAGTTTGTTGAAGGAAAAAAGTTGTTTAGGGGGGTTTTACCGGGGTTACAGAGATGGTAGGAAAAACCTAAAGATATTGGTCAACGCAAAGTTGCTGTGTTTGTAACCACTATGCGATAAACTGGGCATTTCAGTGACTTTTCAAAGCTCTGTGGACTGTTTAGTATTTTCCTCATGAGTAGCCGTTGTTGAAGTTTACTTGATTAACCTCTGGAGTCGACAAGCTTTTTGCTCAGCAAGTCGGTGTGGCTGAAGCAAGGCTGTCGATGTGGCATTCACCTTTGACAACAATCTTGCATGGTGCGAAACTGTCTATTTGTAGGGCTGAGAACGAGACCATCCAAAAGACAGGGATGTCGTATTACTCCTGGAGTCAACTTGTGAGGCCTGTGAAAAATGATTGACTCCTTGAGGTAACCTGATGGTGAGAATACTTTTAGACGTAATGGCCATTGGCAAGAAGTTTCCAGAACTCACTTTAGCTAGCTGAGACTGTAAAGGCATGTTACTGTTGACATAAGAGAAATAAAATGTATTGTAGTTATAGTCGACAGACCAAAGGTCAGCATGTTTTTTGCAATCACTAAAAACACTACATTTACGGCTGAGGCAGTTTCATCAGTCATCATGCTCTAGCTCTTCGACTTGATCTTGAACCTACTGTAAGCTACCGAAGGCGTTATTGAGATGAGGTGATGAGAGACCATACGAGTTCTCAATCGACAAAGTCGTGCAATCCTGTTCCTCAGTCTTGTATGCTGCGGCCTCACATGACCAGACACCTGGAGCTAGCCCATAAACCCATCTACTACGTTGCTACTCTTGATTCTAGACTGATAGTATGGCGACAATGACAATGAGAGACCCACCATCGTGAACCAAGGTTGTGCTGTACAAGTGTACTAGGTGAGAGGTCTCAATTGCAGGTGATGAAATTACCATACTGTAGGAGCAGTCAAATTTCACCACCACTGCCTCCCTCACAGACTACTCGAATTGCCTAACAGTTCAGTCTAAGAGCACCCTTCGTAGCTAGACTCGTTCTTCAAGTGCTGTACATTGATAATAGAATCCTGCTCAACCATGGATGTCATTCAATGGAGCAGTTCCCTGTTGCTACAGTACACCGTCAATCAACGTCTCTGAAGAATGTGTATTTCAAAGTCCATATATAACGTCTCTAAAGAATGTGTATTAGTCAATGTCCGCCCCTTACAGTATCGTCGTGGGATACTCTTCATCAGCGGTAAGAAACGAATCCCCCTCGTCAATCTCCCACTGGGGCTCGTGGTCGTAATCCGAGTTGGACGACGAAATGTCAGTGCCTGCTGCAGCCACTCTGGGGGCCAACAAAGCAGGGAAAACAAACGAGTGTTTCACGTCCGAGTCCGGATCCGACTCGGAAAACGTCTTGCGCACCAGATCGGACACCTCGGACTCGTCCAGCTTGCGTTTTCGATGGCGGGTCGCCTGTCGTCCACTTCTGATCCGTTTCTCAATGTTCATTCGGTGCTTGAGAAACAGCAGTTTGGGGAAGGCACACTGCTGGCCCCGATAGAGCAGGTCCTCCATCTTGTCGGGCCAGGGGTCGCCCAGAATGTGCCAAAAGTCTGCGAGATGGATTTTGGGCCAGAGAGTGACGGAGCCCGAGAACCGCTGCAGCCACACATTTGTCCAATCCTGGTCCACAAACCGAGGCAGAAGTTCGACGGCCTTAATGAATTTGAGCCACTTGCGGATCTCCAGCTTGATCATACTTTCCAGAGCGGCTCCTAGGAAGCCTCCCCGCCATCCCTTGCCCTTTCTATGGCTTACGGGACGTCCCACAGTACCTCTAGGGGCGTAGAAGAAGAGCGCAATGTGGGGATTCACCTGCGAGACAATGGAGCAGTTGACGTTGAAGTACGTGTTGAGCGCGTCAACAGGGATATCGGTACGCAAACTGCCGTCTTTCCATTTCGAGCCAAACGAAAACGGTACAATGTCGCCTGTTTTCGTCTTGTTCATGAGCATGACGGGGTTGAGAATACCGGGAACAGCCGCGGACGCCAGCAGAGCGCTCCAAATGAGACAATCCGGAGACGTGATGTAATTGCACAGAATCACGGGCGAATGCGGGTCTGCAGGGACCGTGGAAACGTTGAGAATCCGGCCTGTGCGCTGGTACGCCTCCTTGAACGTCATGTCGCCCAACGTGAACCAACACGACCGTCGGGCCCAGTCCACAGAGTCAAACCGAGCACCGGTTCTCCACCATCGGAACACCCACTTGGGGAACGGTTCCCAGCAGGCTGTGATTTTGTATGCCAGTTCGGGGACCAGAATCTGCCGAAGCTCCTCATCCGTACGGGTACACGCCAGGGCAGCAATGAGGGCGCCTCCGGAGGTGCCCGAGATGATCTGCGGCAACAGATCCTGGTCCAACATGGCCTTGACAATGCCGAAATGCAGATAGGCGAAACAGCCGCCGCCAGACAGACACAGCGCAGACTTGCCAAAGTTCTTGCTGTAGAGCCGGAACAGATCGCGTTTCTCCTCGTCGTCGATTTTGGGGCTTTCCATCACATAGGTCACGGCCTTGCCCAGCTCCTCGTTCCACTGCTCGACCAGCTTCTTGGTGCCGTAGTACGTCTGCGAATACAGAGAAGACGACTCCGTGCCGGCAAAGTTGTTTTTGATGCAGCCCTGCAGAATGTTGGACAGGTCTTCGGCCTGGTCCTGAAGGCGCAGCTTGCGAACCATCTTAGTCAGCTTGGAAATCGTCACGTGATCGTAGTATCCGAATTTCGGGTTGTCTCGCCACTCGGCGTTGCCCAGCTCCACGTCCAGATCCTTGGCGGCCTGCACCCACTGCTCGTACGTTCGGGCGCTTCGTAGCACCTTTCTGAGCCTGGCTCTGCGGCCTCTCCAGGTGAGAATGTTTTCGTAGCCTGCGACAAACACCCGCACGGTGGCGTAGATTGTGGTGAGGAACAGCAGCCACATGCCGATGAAAAACAGCGCGGGCCAGCGCATGAGCCAGAACCCGATTCCCTCGCCGATTTCGTCTCGTTTCAGTTTGCGGCCGTCTTTGGTTTTGGAGAAGACTGAAAAGATGCCCAACACCGACGACAACGCCGATTTTCGCACCAACTTTTCTGGTTCCTTGGGTGTCTTGTCTTTTTCTTCCGCCTTCTCCTTATCCTTCTTGCCCTTGCCTCTGCGACGTCGCTCTTCCTTATCGTACATGTCGAGGTAGTGTTTGAAGTCGCCCTTGAGCGCGGAATGCGACATTTTGCGCTTCTTGACGCTGTTGTTGTTTTTGAGCACGGAAAACACAGGCGTCCAGTCGTGTTTCGACGTAATGTACTCCTTCTGAACGACAGGCTGTTGCTCCAGAGGCAGCATTTCTTCCGACGAAACGGGCGTCGAAGACTCCATGGGAACGTCCTCCTCCTTGAGATAAGACGCAAATTCCTCGAGAGACGCCTCGTTGACGTACGTCTGGTTGTAGCCGGGGATCTTGGTGATATCCCAGGGCCGCTTGAAGGTGCCGTTGATGTCTCGGTCGTTGTCGTAGCCTCCTCCTGGTCTAGAGCTGGTTTCAGACCCCTCAGGAGAGTCCAGAGTCAGCTGCAGCGACTTTTGGCGCTTGACTCGCGGGCCGTCGTCCGGCTTGTTCCACCTAAACTTGAGTTTCAGCATTGTGATGGACGGTGGAGAGTGAGATGAGGTTTTGACAGCAGTGACTTGGGATGCGATAAATAATTAAGGTTATTGATAGCAATCCTAATTGGGAGGGTTGCCTCAGCCCGAGGTTTTGGGGGGCGAGGATGACGGATGATTGGAGGGGGGTAGAACGTAGCGGAGAGCTTTAATCGGCTAAACAGACCACGGAGAGTTGATTACAATTCTTATATTTTCAATAGCAGTCTTCTGTCACTCAATATCTACACTCTACATTCACCACCTGCTAAACTCTAACTTCCCAACAGACAGGCCCATGATGACATGAAATTATCAAAGTGCAATACGAACATGACAGATGGATGTGAGACACTGATTAGTAGCACACAGACGATAATGAAGTTTTACTCCGATTACGTAAGTGTATACCTTTGATCGCTCATGTAATATACCGTTGTTTACATAGCCTACACCGCTCTCTGTATACTTGTACCAACGCCTACCATCGTCAGTCTAAATAAGCACCTCGGCTCGTTTATGGCAAAATCTAGAATGAAAAATGAAACATGAAAAACACCTTTATCTCGCTGAAAACGGATCAAAACGAGCAGAAAATATAATTACACATTCACCACCACCACATCTCCCACCATCTCCAATTTCATCCCCATAGCGCCCCCCCTCCTCAACACCCTTTATTAAGGACATATTCCTCCCATCTACATCCGAACTTTTACCGAGACTAAAACAGTGCAAAACAAATATATATCAAATTATCCCCCCTTATAGTCCCTCTAACAAGGATCAACAATGCCCTTCTCCCGCTCAATGTCGCTCTCAATCTCCTGGTTGAGCGTCTCGGGAAGAGGAGGAGCCTTTCGGCCGACCAGCATGTTGGCAATATCGCCAATGGCGTGCCAGTACGAGTGCTTGGGTCGTCGAGCGCCGTGTTCCGTCTCGTGCGCGTACAGGTGAGACACAGACGTGTATCTGAACTTGGAGCCTCGCACGCCGAGAATCACGCAGTGATCCGCGTTGTTCTTAACACCATGGTTCTCCTCAATGAACTGCACGGCCTTGATGGCAAATCGCTGGGCTCGCACTCGGTCGGTGGGCGAGGGATGTCCTCCCTGCTGCACGTGACCGGGGATGGCGGTTCGGGCGTCGAACGAGCCCTTGGCCTCCTCGTTGATGATCCCCGTGACCACGTCCGTGGTGAACACGTTGGACGACCGCTCGTTTCGCAGCAGCAGCTTTCCGGTCCGGTTCACGTCCGCCTGGTGCGTGAACGTGTCCTTGAGGTACGAAATGTCGTGCTGCAGCAGCCGCAGATTGATGCCGCTCTCGGGAGTGTACACGACGTAGGCTCCGGTGATGAGACCGGCAACGGTCGCAATGTAACCAGAGTTGCCGCCCTGGACTTCCACCACAAACAGCCGCAGCCGCGTGGCCGACGCCGACGTCTTGAGCACGTCGCAGTACTGCACCAGCGAGTTGAGACACGTGTCGGCGCCCAGAGAGTAGTCTGTGCCAGGCACGTTGTTGGAGATGGTGGCCGGAATGCCGACCATGGGGATTCGCAGGGCCGGGTAAGCGTGTCGAGCGTCGTCGAGCTGGTGCAGAGCCCGGAACGCCTCGAAGCCTCCAATCACAATCAGACCGTCGAACCGCTGGCGCTGGAAGTGGTAGGCGATCATACCGAGATCGCACTCGGGCAGAGACCGGTTGGTTCCGATCTCGCAGCCGCCCTTCTGGCACAGAGGCTCGACCTCGAGCCAGTTGAGCTCTCGAACAGCGTCGTCGCCCTTCTTGACCAGACCAGACCAGCCGTTGTGGATCGCAAACATCTGGTGGCCTCGAGCCAGACCGTACAACACGGCAGACCGGATGGCGGCGTTCATTCCGCCGGCAGGGGCACCCGTACAAACGATGGCGACACGCAGAGGGTCCTTGGCGGGCTCCTGGGGCCGGTCCTTGTCGGCCGAGTTGGTCAGCAGAAAGCCCTGCAGCTGCTCGACAAACTCGGGGTTTCGCAGCCGCATGGCCTCGGCAAAGTCCTTGGAGCCAATGGCGTCGGCGACCTTCTTTGTGAGCTTGACGGACTCCACCAGAGGCTTGCGCGTGATTTTGTTCTCATTCAGCGCAATCATGGGAGAAGGAGTATCCGGAGTCAGCGACAGAATGGCGTCAATGGCCTCCACGCCCTGCAGAGAGGCGAGAACTCGATCTGCGGCAACAGGGGGACCTCCTCGCTGCACGTGACCCAGAGTCGAGATTCGTGTGTCCAGTCCAATATCGTCCAGCACGGCCTTGACCATGGGAGCGGTGATGGGGTTGAGGTCCGAGTCGATGGCGCCCTCGGCGACAATCACCACGGTTTTCCGCTTGCCCTGGCTTCGGTGTCGCTTCACAACCCGGGTCATCTTCTCTCCCCAGCTGGAGGAATCAGGAGCAGCCTCGGGAATGAAAATGTAGTCGGCGCCGGTAGCTGTTCCTGCCATGAGAGCCAGCCAGCCGCAGTGCCGACCCATGACCTCGACGACAAAGGCTCGAGAGTGCGACTGAGCCGTGGCGTCGATGAAATCCACAAGCTCGCAGATTCGGTCCAGAGACGAGTACGCGCCAATGGTCACGTCGGTCGTGGCCATGTCGTTGTCGATGGAGCCGACCATGCCGCAAATGTCGAGGTGTTTATGTCGCTCGGCCTGTTCGGCGGTGATGGCGCCATTGTCGAGCAGCTCTCCAATCAGAGAAGGCCACTCTTCTCGGAACAGATCTGCTCCGGTGAGAGATCCGTCTCCGCCAATCACAATGAGCGCGTCAATGCCGTTTTTGACCATATTGAGTGCTCCGGCCAGACGGCCCTCTCGTTCTCGAAACTCCTTGCATCGGGCGGTTCCGATCAGAGTTCCGCCCATGGACAGCCAGCCTCGCACGTCTTCCCACGACAGCGGCTCGATCAGGGCTCCACCCTTGACCAGTCCCTCGTAGCCCTCACGGACAGCGTAGACCTCGCAGCCTCGGGCGATTCCGGCTCGAACCACCGCTCGCACGGCAGCACACATTCCGGGAGCGTCTCCTCCCGAGGTCATGACTCCGATCCGTTTTTTGCCCTTGATTTTCTCCGGGTTGGGTGCGGAGTAGTTTTGGGGGCCAATATCGGCGTCGCTGAAGGGCTGGCTCTGCAGAGCTGACGAGTAGGGGTTTTCCTTGCGGGAGAAGCCCACGAGATTGCCCATGGGGTCAATGGCGTAGAGCTCGACGAAGTTGGCGTGCGAGGGCCGCTCCAGCAGCTCGGCGTGGTCCTCGTGGACCAGGGGAGCGATGGCTGCTCGTACAGCCTCCAGGTCGGGTGCGTAGTAGACCAGCGAGGGCACCAGCGAGCGCCAGTCGTGTTTGAGGTTGGGGAGGGTCGCGTGCTCGTTGCCATGGCGCGAGAGCCGCAGCTTTACCGTCACCGAGGGCACTCCGGCCCGCGACGACGTCAGCCAGACCTCCTGGATAGAGCCTGCTCCTTCTTCGTCCGTGGAGTGGTGGTCGGTTCCGTGCTTGTACTCCTTGGTGGGGAGAAAGCCCAGAGCCTTGTAGAAGTCGATAGCTCGCACGAATTTCGGCTTTTCGTGCGTCACAAAAGACGCAAACGAGATTCCTTCGATCATTGTGTGTGGTGATGGACGAAAAATCGAGTGTGTAGTTGTCGTTCTGGGTTGTTCAATTGACTTCTGTTGGGATGCTCGCTCTCTATATATATATCAGAGTTCGGCGACGGAAGGCAAAGTTAGACCGGTGCGTGGAGTGAGTGTGTCGTATAACTTTTTGGTAGTAGAACAAAAGGACTAAAGGGCGTCAGATTAGCTGTCAGCTTAGCTGTTTGTGTCAAGTGTTATGAGCTGATTATTAAGGGGTCCAATCCCGACACAAAGACGAGGAACGTGTTCTACCACACACCCTCGAATTATCCTCCCTCAGCCCAATCATTAAACTCCATGTACGACGAGCATTTACATTATGCGTCGTGTGGGGTGGTGTTTTCATTGCGACAATAAGGGTGTCTGCAATTAGCCGTGGAGAAGAGCGAACGACTAGCTATTTAGGTCACGTGACTCACCACGACTAGGCAAATCGATTGAACCCCTTAAATACTTCCTGTAGTCGATTTTGGCTCCCCCTATAGCCCTTCCACCCACCGCAAAAACACCCACCCAGCTAGCTCAACCCAACCAACTCTATTGGATCAAGTTTTTCCGGGGTGCAAAATATGGCATGTTCGCGCGCTAAATAATGCAGTCAGATGTCATTCTGGGGCTTCCTCAAACAGCCTCAAAAAACACACCCCCGTCTTCATCAATGTGTCACTAAAAACGCCAAACGTCACCAAAAACGTCACACAAACAGCAACAACAGCAACCACCGAACCACCATGCCTCGCCGCATTGAGACCGCATAATTTCCGCATGGTTGCTGTGCTCATTGTCCCGAGGCAGCGACATTCGGAGCGCCCAAATATTTAGTCCAAAACTTATCACTCTCATGACCTGACACATCATTATGCTGTAATGACCGCCAAGCGACTTTAAATGACTCGTTCAATCTCGCTTAGGCATTGATTGGAGGGAAAAGAAAATGGCCCTTTTCGAATCGTCACCGTACAGTTCTCTACCTCGGCACCAGTACGGTACGAACAATCAGACCATGCATGACGTCACTGAGCTGGATTACGTAAGCGTGTTCTGGAGCAACTGAGAGGTACAAGACAAGAGCGATGCTACAAGTACGAACGAGTAGTGCTGTACAGTATGTATGGAGTATGGAGTATTTTTACTCGTCCCTGTTGAATTACATAAGCACGTTAGAATACGTCTTTCCGACACGTGACGACCACGTGACTATCACCACGTGCCTTCAAAGTTGAGCAACTGAGATCGGTGGCGATTACGATACGAGTAGCAGCATGAGAGCATAGAATAGCTACCGGTACGGGTACTTGTTGTATACGTAAGACGATCGAGAAAATCGGTTTTGGTCACGTGACACGGAATTTATCATTTTCATCGCGCATGGACACGTGACTCGCTATCGGGTCACGTGACAGTCTACCCCCAGCCTCCAAACTGTGGCTTAGTCCTTACAAAGATGAATGTCTTTTAAGAATTGTTATAACAGTTTCAACTACTACCACAACCAACCAGGTAGGGTAAGTCCACTCGGGAAACTGCAATTCACACACAACAGCTTATCTAATCTTTCTTTTTCGTACGCCTTCCTTGTCTTTGCTTGCCCTTGCTCACAGTCTGTCTTAGACTCCATACATCTCATGATCACACTGCCCAGAGAAGGGCAACTCATATTAAAAGTTAGAAGGTTGCAACGGCATGAGTAGAGTACGATTACTTGTCCCGATGTGATGGAAATCGTCTTGGGTGAAACGTGGCAATTGTCGTTAGTGATGACACGACAATTGTCGTTAGGGGGCAGGAATACAAGTAGCAATATATAAATCCCCTTCTCCCACCGCCCATAGCATTGCCCACCACCCCCCC
>ULGY01000003.1:1023494-1067556 GCA_900519085.1 Yarrowia deformans | reverse complement strand
CCCCCCCCCCCCCCCCCCCCACAGTCTATATCGCTCACTCCCAACGGCAAACTCAAGTTACAGCTTACACGCAGTGCAGCAGAGACTAAATGGTCCAAGAGTCTCACTGACACCACATACACTACCAGTACACCCTACACTACCAGTACAAGTACTACTCCACCACTCCATTATGCCCGACCTGTACGAACAGTACACCATGGTGGACGATGATTTCGGGGTCAAGTCGCTGGACTCATCCGACAACTCGCCGGCAGAGTCCACCCACGCAGAACCGGAAATTGACACCCTACACCACAACGACAAGCCTGACGCGGCGCCTGAAATGGCCTCCGACATTGCCATGCTCAAGGCCAAGCTGCTGCCGTCGCTGTTTGACGACGAGGCCGAAACCGACAGCGAGTTCGACTTCACGTGGGAAATCGCCGACTGGACGGCTCTCCCCAAACGAGTGCACTCGGACCCGTTTGTGCACAACGGCGTGCGCTACCGGCTGCTGCTGTTCCCCCAGGGCAAGAGCCAGGGCGAGGTGTCGTTGTTCCTGGAGGCGGCCCCGGACGTGGCCGACGGCGAGCGCGTGGACCCCGATTGGGCCGTCTGCGTGCAGTTTGGCCTCGTGATGTGGAACCCCAACGCCCCCCAGATTTTCCAGAACATGGTGGCCCACCACCGGTTCGACGCCGAGGACGGCGGCGACTGGGGCTTCTCGCGGTTCTACGACCTGCGGCGCCTCAACTCGCGCCACGAGGAAACGCAGCACTCGCTGCTGGAGCGCAACGTGATGAACATCACCGTGGTGGGCCGCGTGCTCAAGGACCCCACGGGCGTGCTGTGGCACAACTTTCTGCGCTACGACTCCAAGCGCGTCACGGGTTACGTCGGCCTGCGCAACCAGGGCGCCACCTGCTACCTCAACTCGCTGCTGCAGTCGCTCTACTTCACCAACGCCTTCCGCAAGGCCGTGTTTGGCATCCCCACGGGCGAAAACGACGCCGCCAGCGCCCGGGTGCCCCACGCACTCCAGCGGCTCTTCTACCAGCTGCAGACGTCGAACGAGCCCGTGTCGACGCTGGAGCTGACCCGCGCCTTTGGCTGGGACTCGGCAGACGCATTCACACAGCACGACGTCCAGGAGCTGGAGCGGGTGCTGATGGACTCGCTGGAAAACTCCATGAAGGGCACCAAGGTCGAGGGCGCGCTGTCGGAGCTGTTTGTGGGCCAGATGAAGTCGTTCATCCGCTGCATCGACGTGGACTACGAGTCGTCGCGGTCCGAGGACTTCTGGGACGTGCAGCTCAACGTCAAGGGCATGCAGGGCCTCGAAACGTCGCTGCGCAACTACATTGAGGTCGAGATGCTGGACGGCGAAAACCAGTACCAGGCCGAGGGCTACGGGCTGCAGGACGCCCAGAAGGGTGTGTCGTTCCAGTCGTTCCCGCCCGTGTTGCATCTGCAGCTCAAGCGGTACGAGTACGACTTTGAGCGCGACTCCATGACCAAGATCAACGAGCGCTACGAGTTCCCGCCCTCGGTGAACCTGGCGCCGTACCTCGATCGTGCGGCAGACATGTCCGAGTCCTGGGAGTACGAGCTGCATGCCGTGCTCGTGCACAGCGGCGATCTCAACACGGGTCACTACTACGGCCTGCTCAAGCCCGAGCGGGACTCGCCGTGGTTCAAGTTTGACGACGACCGGGTCACGCGGGCCACCAACAAGGAGGTGTTTGAAGACAACTTTGGCGGCGACGGGCTCCACAGCCAGCAGAAGACGCTGTCGGCGCGCCAGCAGCGCAACATGCGGTACAAGCGTCAGACGTCGGCGTACATGCTGGTGTACATCCGAAAGAGCCGGCTGGACCAGGTCCTCGGCAAGGTGCATGATTCGGACGTGCCGGCGCACATCCCCCAGGAGCTGAGCGACGAGGCCGCCGTGGAGGACCGGCGTCGCCAGGAGATGGAGGAGCAGCATCTGTACATGCCCGTCAGCATCGCCTCCGTCACGCAATTCCAGAACCACCACGGTTTCGATACTGCCGTGTGGTCCGGCTCGTCTCTCGATGACGCCGACCACGCCGGGGTGCCCGTGTCGATGCGGGCGCTCAAGACCTGGACCCTGGCCGAGCTGCAGGGCGCCATTGCCAAGCAGCTGAATCTCCAGGAGCCCTTGCAGATGCGGCTGCGAGGCTGTGTGAAGCGCAAGAACGGCACCATCCGGCCCGATGCCATCATTGTGTCGCAGTCGCCCGACGAGACGCTGGAGCAGATTCGCGACCGGGTCTCCACGCGAACCCCGGAGCTCAGAGTGTACGTTGAGCAGCTTTTCAGCGACACTCCCGCCCCCACCCCCACCCAGAGCATTGTGTTCCTGAAGCACTTTGATGCAGACTCGCAGACCCTGCAGGGCGTGGGTCACGTGCTGGTCGACTCCAGCGATCCCGTCAGCTCGGTGGTGCCGCAGATCACGCAGGCCATGGGATGGGATGCGTCCACCCCCGTCAGTCTCTACGAGGAGATCAAGCCCCGCATGATCGACATTGTCAAGCAGGACAAGACGTTCGACGAGGCCGAGATCCAGAACGGAGACATCATCACGTTCCAGCGGACCGACGTGGCCCCAACCAGCAGAGTGCGCTGCCAGAACCCCCAGGAGTACTACGACTTCCTCAACAACCGGATCCGGGTCAACCTGGTGTCGCGCCAGGACCCCGAGGACGAGGACGCGTGCCTGTCGCTGTGGGTATCCAAGAAGGACTCGTACGATGGGCTGGCGACTGCCGTGGGCGACCTTCTGGCCCACCCGGGCTCCCACATCCGTCTGTATGTGACCAACAGCGACGGGTCGTCTCGAGCCAGCATCAAGAGCAACTCCGGCTCGGTTTCCGCCATCTTTTCGGCCAACTACGTCACCACCCATAACCCCCTGTTTGCGTACGACATTCTGGACATGCCTTTGGCGGAGCTGGAGACCAAGCGAAACGTGCAGGTGGTGTTTTTGCGAAACGGCCTGAGCACCGACGAAAAGTACACGTTCTTGCTGCCCGAAACCAGCCACGTGAGCGACATTGTGGCCGGGCTCAAGACCCAGGCCAAGGGGCTCGAGAATGTGCCCGCCGATAACTTCAAGCTGTGGTACTTCAGCAACGGCCGCAACTCGCAGTACTTCAACCTCAACGAGTCTCTAAAGCGCTTCCCCGACGACACCACCATCCACGCGGCCATCATGTCGCCCGAGGAGCTGGCTGTGGTGAAGAACGAGCAGCTGATTGCCAGCCATGTGCCCCAGGTGGAGACTGTGGACGCCGATGGCACCGTGGTCATGGCTCCCACCCCCGAGGCGCCCGCGTGTCCCTACAAGTGGGTGCACTGCTTCCATTTCTGGAAGGACCCCATGCGTCCCCATTCGATTCCGTTTTCGTTTGCGGCGACCCAGGGCGAGCTGTGGCCCGATACCAAGCTGCGTCTCAAGAAGGCCACGGGCTACTCGGACCAGGTGTTTGACAAGATCAAGTTTGCCATTGTGCGGGACGACTCGTACGCGGAGCCCCATTACTTTGGCGACGAGGACGAGCTGTACGCCATGATGGGCGACAATCTGCTACTGGGTCTGGATCACGTGGACAAGACGCCGTACAAGAAGGGCTACGGCGAGCGGGCTATTTTCATCAATAAGTAGACGACCGAAAGGCCTGATGGTGTAGTTCAGTGAATGGCTGGGCTGAAGGATGAAGACTTGACAAGTCCGGATGAGAAGAGAGATCAAACTGTGACTCTCGCCAGTGAAGTAATTCATATGTGATTTATGTGTTTAGCAGTGGTTGTACGTACGGTATGAGTAGACGTATTTGATTGTTCGTATTGTTCTGTAGTGTGATGCGATGGAACCGTAGGTATTGCCTTCCACATGCAGTGATTTGATAATTCATTTTAAGGTTTGAATATATTTTTCAGTTTGGAAATATTTGATCTCAGAGCACAAAACACACTACTCAAACCCCACACACACACAACATGGCGGGGCCTCGGAAAAAGGACGCCAAAAAGGGCATCAATCTTCCCGGCGTGATGCTGGACGAGCTGCGGGAGCTCGGTATGTCTTCGGACCGGCCCCAGAGCGGAGGCAACAAACGCAAGTCTGGCGGCGGTAGTCGAAAGGAGCAGCGAAAACAGGAGCGTCAGCTCAAGAAGCAAAAGGTGCACGAGCATAAAAAGTCGTGGGAGGAGGAGCGCAAGGTGGAGAAGGCAGAGAAGGCGGACGTGAAGCCGAAGGCTGTGAAGAAGGACGGAAAGAAGGGGGTTAAGAAGGCTGTGAAGGGGCCCAAGGAGGAGAAGAAGGATCTGGAGAAGCCTGTCAAGGAGGTCAAGGACAAGAAGGAAAAGCTCGTCAAACCCGACGCTGACTCCTCCCCTATGGTTACACCCCGGAAGGGTCTTTTGAGACGTCCTACAGACCCCCCAAGTGGCAGATCAGTCACGTTCGCCGCCAAGGACCGGATCCGCGAGTTTGGACACTCTCTGGACGGCGAAAAGGGCCACGAGTACGAGCAGGATCCCGAGGAGCGGGCACAGATCAAAAAGAACACGTTCTGGTTCGAGGACGACGACGAGGATACCGAGGAGGACGAGCTGGATGCGTCCGAGATCAACCAGCGGGTTGGTGAGGTCATGGAGGAGTACATGGGCGAGGACGGCGGTGATCTCGATCGGTTCATGCGAGATTTGCGTGAGAAGGAGGGTGAGGAGGACGACTCTGATGATACCATGAGTTTGGAGGATGTGGACGAGGAGAACGAGGAGAACGAGGAGGTCAGCAACACTGGCTTGAAACGCCTCAATACTGGAAGTGGTACTGCCAGTGGAGGACTGACTGCTCTTCGAAAACGCGGCCCTGCTTCCAGTGAAGACATTGCTGGCGTCACCCGAGCCTCCAAGAGCTTTTCCTTTTCCGAGGACTACGGGTCGGATAACGCTGATACTGATGACGATGAGGAGGAAGAACTCGACGACACCATGTCTGCTGCTGATACTATGGCTCTGTTGGCCAAGAAAAAGACTGGCAAGAAGGCTTCTGTCGAAGAGGTCGATGACTCCTTGTCTGTAGCCGACACCATGGCTCTTCTCAAGGCCAAAAAGGGCAAGCGAGGTATTGAGGAGGTGGAGGAGTCTGACGAGGAGGAGGAGGAGGAAGATAGCGAAGATGAGGACGCCGATGAGGACGACGACATGGACGACTCAATGATCCCTCCTGATGATGAGCTTGATTCGGACGACTTTGATAGTGATATTGACGAAAAGGATATGGTTGACTATCACGACTTGTCTGAGGAGGATGATGAGGAGGAGGATGAAAAGGAAGAGCTGGACGATACCATGTCCGTTTCTGACACTATGGCTTTGCTCAAGGCCAAGAAGGATAAGGCCAAGAAGGCTGAAAAGAAGGCTGAAAAGCAGGCTGAGTCGTCGGATGAGGAGGTGGATGATTCCATGTCTGTTGCAGATACCATGGCTCTGCTCAAGGCCAAGAAGGCCAAGAAGGAGGGTAAGGATGGTAAGGCTGTTAAGGAGGACAAGAAGGACAAGAAGGACAAGACAAAGAAAGACAAGGACACACCTTCCAAACCCGTGTACTCCGATCTGGACGCTGCTCTGATGCGAAAGGACGAAGAGGAAATGGAATTCTACGCCAAGAAGCTCGGGTTCAAGAACGCCAAGAGCGCCAACTTTGGCTCCGACGACGAGCTCGACGGCATTCTCGACGGTCTGGATATGGATTTCGGCTTCAACAGTGACGAGGAGGGGTCGGATGTGCCTGAACTGGTTGAAGAAAAAAAGTCCAAGAAGGCCAAGAAGGAGAAGAAGCAGAAGGAGAAGGAGAAGACGTCCAAGAAGGACACGTCCAACGACCTACCTTGGTCAGAAGACGAAGTCGATTCTGATGACTTTGATACGGACTCTGACGACGACTCCAAGCCTCGAGTCAAGGAGAACCCGTACGTTGCTCCTGTTGCCACAGACCAGCCAGCCAAGTACGTGCCCCCTTCGCTTCGAAAGAAACTAGCTCTGGAGGTTGATCCCGACACCAAGGAGATGGTGTTGATCCGGCGAAAAATCAAGGGATCGCTCAACAAGCTGTCGGAAAGCAACATTGGCAGCATCATCAACGAGATTCTGCGTGTTTTCGACGACAATCCTCGTCTGCTGGTGACCACTGTGGTTACCGAGTGTCTTCTGGAGAGTACAGCTTCCGAGACCGTTCTTCTGGAAACTTTCCTTCTCCTGCATGCTGTGATTGCCACCATTCTGTACAGGCAGGTGGGCATTTCTTTTGGAGCCTACTTTGTACAGTCTCTGGTGGAAAAGTTTTTCACCAACTACGCGGCAGGCACCCATCGTGCCTGCTCCAA
The DNA here is from genome assembly GCA_900519085.1 of Yarrowia deformans. Classification (NCBI taxonomy): domain Eukaryota; kingdom Fungi; phylum Ascomycota; class Dipodascomycetes; order Dipodascales; genus Yarrowia; species Yarrowia deformans. Next base: position 1,061,155 of record ULGY01000003.1, on the reverse strand, counting down.
CCTGCTGGCGTTTCTCACAGAGATCTACTACTTCCAGATGGTGTCGTGCAAGCTGGTGTACGACTTGATTCGCAAGTTTCTGGCCGATCCCAACGAGCGAAACACCGAGTACCTGCTCAAGATTGTTCGTTTTTCGGGCTCTCAGCTGCGGTCAGACGACCCCACTGCTCTCAAGACGATCATCAACGACTTGCAGGCTTCTCTTGCCAACACTGAGACCAACGCTCGAACCAAGTTTCTGGTCGAGTCTGTGGCTGCGCTCAAAAACAACCGGCAGTCGCAGCACGGCCTTTCGCAGGGCTACTCCGAGGCCAAGATGCGGCTCAAGAAGTTCATCGGCTCCTTCAGCTCCTACTCCGTCAACGAGCCCATTTCCGTGTCTCTGGACGACATTGAGAACGTGGAGACCCGGGGCAAATGGTGGCTGGTTGGAGCGGCCTTCAAGAACCAGGGAGACACTCAAACCCATCAGGGCGACGACGAGCTCGATCTGACAACCGTTCACGACGTTCTGGACGCCGCAGAGCCCAACTGGCTGGATCTGGCACGCGAACAGCGCATGAACACGGACATTCGACGGGCGGTGTTTGTTGCCATCATGGGCGCCGAGGACTACCTCAACGCGCTGGAGAGGGTGTCCAAGCTGCGGCTCAAACGGGTCCAGGAGCGTGAGATCCCCCGCGTGCTGATCCACTGCTGCTCCAACGAGTCCGTCTACAACCCGTTCTACGCTCTGCTGGCCGTCAAGCTGGCCGAGCGCCATTCTCTCAAGATGACCTTCCAGTTCACGCTGTGGGACTTTTTCCGAGAGCTCGATGGCGACGAGGACGAGGACGATTCGGACGATTCGGACCGAGAAGAAACCGTCAAGGTCCTTGAGGGCTCCGACAGCAAGGAGCTGCTGCGAAAAACGATGAACCTCGCCCGAATGTTTGCCCAGATGACGGCCGAGGGTACTGTCGGACTCAGCATCTTCAAGAACGTCAACTTCCTCACGGCCTCGGAGAACATGAAGATCTTCCTGGAGATGTACTTTGTGGCGCTGTTTGGCATGCTGGGTAAGCGGGCCGAGGAGGGCAACCACGGCCGGGACCGAGACCAGAAACAGCTCGTCAAGCTGCTGCTCAAGCTCAAGGACAACGCGCTGCTGCTACGCGGCATCCAGTACTTTGTGTCCGAGATTGTCGTCCACAGCGATCTCATTGTCAAGAAGCGGGAACGTCAGCGAGTCATGTGGGGACGAGATGTCACCACCGATATCGTCGATGAGCTTACCAAGGCGGCGTAAGAGGGGTAATTAGTAGATGCATTTATGTTAATGGAATGGGATTGGTATTATGTGGTGGTTGCGGTGTAGCAGATGAAGTGATTCTGATTTTGGTCTGAACTTCATTCAAAAATCAGTAGGAATCAGGTCTGAACTTCGTTTAAAAAAATTAGCAGGAATCAGACATCCATTTTGAGCCTTCTGATCAGCTCACAGCAGCTGTTGTATGAGTTCTGTATTAGTACCATCACCTGTAAATGTCTGAAAACGACTCGAAAAGGCATTTACAGCGAATTCGGTTGTTTAAATCGACTCACAGTAGGTGTTTTATGCTGTCTATGATTCCTCTCCATACAACACTTTCACTGAGTTGATCCAGAGGTTCACCATGTTAAGTAATGACCACCCCATATATTTCACGCCGTTTCTTTTCCAATATAATGAGCACTCATTATTTTGCTAAGAAGTGCGTCTGCTAACACCCATAATGGGTGACTGATGGATTTGTGAGATTTTAGGAAGAAGAAAAAAAGCCGACACACTTCACCAGATCATGTTAGTGCCGTATAAAGTTATGCAAGATATTTTTTCAAGTAACCCTATAATTTCTTGGACCGTTACTTCGACTCTTGTTCAGAGTTCCGAGTTCATCAATGCTGGCACTTGCAGTATCACCACCCAACACACTGAACAACACGTACCACGTCTCTCTACACGTCCACACCACGCCCACAATGCCCCCTCGAAAACGCGACAAGAAGTCTGCCTCGCCAGCTCCAAAGTCCGCGTCGCCGTCGCCGCAACCGCCATCGCCCAAAAGCAAGAAACGGCTCAAGAAAAAGCTGCCGTCGTCGTCAGACTCGCCCACCCGAACGTCTCCCCTGTGGGACTCGCCCCTGGGCTTCTTTTTGAGCCCCTTTCGACCTACCACCACCCAATGGGGCGCCCGGTACATGTACGTGTCGTTTGCGCTCATCATCCGGGCGGCCGTGGCGCTGGGGCCGTACTCAGGCTTCCAACAGCCCCCCATGCATGGCGACTTTGAAGCCCAGAGACACTGGATGGAGATCACCACGGCGCTGCCCGTCCACAAGTGGTACTTTTACGATCTGCAGTGGTGGGGGCTGGATTATCCTCCTCTGACAGCGTACCATTCGTGGCTGTGTGGAGTCATTGGCAACTACGTGAACCCCGAGTGGTTTGAGCTGGACACCTCTCGAGGCTGCGACGCGTACGGACTCAAGACGTTCATGCGGCTCACGGTGCTGCTTTCGGAGCTGCTCATCTACATTCCACCGGTCATCTCCTTTGCCAAGTGGACAGGTAAGCAGTACGGCTACTTCCCGACCGATCTGTCCATTTCTGCAGCTGCCATTATTTTCCAGCCGGCTCTGATCCTTGTCGACCACGGCCACTTCCAGTACAACTCTGTGATGCTGGGTCTGGCGCTGTTGGCGTTTGTCAACCTGAACCACCAAAAGTACGTCGTGGCCTCCTTTTTCTTCGTTGCGTCTCTCTGCTTCAAGCAGATGGCGCTGTACTACTCGCCCGTTATCTTTGCCTTTTTGCTGGGACTCTGCGTGTTCCCCCGAATCAACCTGCGACGATTCATCTCCATCGGACTCACCGTCATCGTCTCCTTTGCCGTTTTCTTCCTACCTCTCATTCTGGCCGGAGGACTCGACCAGGTCAAACAGTGTCTGGTCCGCGTCTTCCCCTTTGGACGAGGATTGTGGGAAGACAAGGTGGCCAACTTTTGGTGCGCCGGAAACACCTTTTTCAAGTTCAAGCTGCGGTACTCCTCGGAACAGCTGCAGATGTACTCGCTGACTCTGACCCTCGCCGCCATTCTGCCAGTCATGCTCATTGTCTTCTTCAACCCCAAACGAAAGCTCATCCCCTGGGCCTTTGCGGCCTGCTCCTGGGCCTTTTACCTGTTTTCGTTCCAGGTCCACGAAAAGTCCGTGCTGGTGCCTCTTCTGCCCTCCACTCTGCTGCTGGCTACCTTGGACGGAAATGTCATCTCTCTGGTCATTTGGATCAACAACGTCGCCGTCTTCTCCATGTGGCCTCTGCTGCGACGAGAGCACCTGCAGCTCCAGTACTTTGTGGTGCTCTTCCTGTGGAACTGGCTGCTGGGCAACTTTGAGCCTTCTCGCCTATGGACGGCCACTCTGCCCAAATCAATCTTCTGGCGACTCGTGGTGGTAGGCTTCTATGTGGGAATGGTCGGGCTACATGTCGCCGAGTACCTGTACCCCAAGGTCGACCGGTTCCCTGATTTGTGGACCGTTGGTAATGTGCTGCTGTGTGCTCCTTGCTTTGGACTCTTTTGGCTGTACACAATGTGGAATTTGTGGGTGAAGAGGAGGGAGCGATCGTGAGCACGAAGTGCGAGCGGTCGCTAAGCGGGCATAGTGACAGTACGTGACTGATTTGGATCAGCAAGCGATGTCACGATCAGCTTGTCAAAAGGATAGTATATATGAATGGATTATAGATTTGACGGATTGTAGAAGATGTCACAAGTAAGCAAGCAAGTAAGACTGTGATTTGATCGCGACTACAAGTAGACTGATTGTTGAGTATTTTAAATGTAAATTTTCCTTCATTTTCATCATTGCTATACGCAGGTTCGATAGTCTTAGGATAGATAATAAGGGTGAAGTTGAGGTCTTCTCCAAAAGGGGTATTTGTCAAGGAAACGGTCTGGGACTTTGGCTGCATCTTGTATGAGATAACATCGTTCACATCCGTCCAGCTCATTGATTTTCGACTTTCGCCTGGACGAGTGCGTTTAGTTCGCATTAGTTGACGTTCCAAGTAATTAGTTAAGCAGGATGAGATACTCTTGATCTGTCACCGACCTATGGACCGTTTCGACCACAATGTAACCACTGGAGCACAAACGCTCAAATCCCCCTGAACCGAATTGCCGCCCCTCCGTTGACCACCACATTGCACTCCCCGACACTCCACTGCGAGTTGGAGACAGAACATGATTGCGTCCGCCGCGTTGTTTCGTGTCTGGATTTGTGCAAGGTGATGGTGAGGAGGGAGGGTTGGATAGGCGGGGTATTGTATTGTAATTAAGAATGAGATGGGGGATCTAGAGTGTTCCTTTAAGTACATCTGTTCATCTTCTCCAAGCTCTACTTGGCTGATTACTGAAGTCTGCATCCTCGAAACTCTACCTTGAACTTCGTCCGCATCATCACCACTTACTCACTCGATCGCAATGGCTCCAAGGTACTGGTGCAAGGTGTGCGCGGTGTTTGTGACGGACACCACGTTCGAGCGCAAGGTGCACGAGGAGACCGCTAAGCACAAATCCGCCTGGAAACAGCATCTGCGGGGGTTGTACGAAACCAGCAAAGAGGAAGGCGCGAAAAAGGATGATCTTGAGCGCGAAATGGCCGAGATCCGCAAGAAGGTAGCAGAGGAGGGTTACCAGGGCGCTACCCCAGCGTCTGGCGAAAAAATCGACGCGAAAGAGCCAGTTTTGGCGCCAAAAAAGACATTCTACGACAAGGTGGAGACTCCCGCGACCAATCCTGAGGAGAAAAAGCCCGTCATCGACACAAACACCGGAACAGGCGTCTGGGAAAGTGTCCAGGTTGTGCCTCCTGCGGCTGCTCCTGTGGTGGATGGTAACGAGGGTGGTACAGAGTACGTTTTGAGCGCTTCCAAACGGGCTCAGAGAGTGAACGATTCGGAGTCTACGAGGTGGAAGATCCAAGAGAAGCAGCTGGAGGATGATGAGGATCTGGTCCTGAACAAGAAACGCAAACTGGACAAGGAGAGACAAGGGATCAAGGTGGAGCTGAAGGTGGAGGGGGATGTCAAGGTGGAGGACTCTGAGGTCAAGAAGGAGGATGAAGAGGAGGGAGAGAGTAAAGGCAGCATGTTCAAGCGCAAGAAGAAGAAGGTGAAGAGCTAGTGAGGGTGCTACGGGCAAGCATTAGCCCTTTCGGCCCTTAGTTTGTTGCATTGATTGTGTTCAATGCCTGAGCGAGCCAGCTCCGTCCATTATTGCACTAGTATGTACTTGTACCTTACAGTACAGTCATTGTAGACGTGTGCACAAGTCTTCAAGAGGATAAGTGCTCAGACGCATGAACCACTCGAGCATTGTACAGACACCACCAGAAGGCTGAGTTGGTCGCACACTGTGAGTGAACGCCTCTGCGATTGGCAATGCGAAATTGGCTGTCGTGGGGTATCAAAATATCACTAACCACGTGATTCCGTTATTCCTTGGTCTTGCGAACACATCGGAAATGGAACTTCTTGTCCCCTGAACCATTATTCTCAAAGTTGGAAGGGTCCCTGTTGCTGCACTGTTCCATCTTTACTTAAGCTAGTTGGTATCAGTGGCGATTATTTAGATTTACAGTTAAAGATGAGCTCTGAAATTGAGACCTTTCTACGCGCTAATTTTTCATCCGGAAAGATGGATTATTTGAACTTTACTTCATAGCGTCACTTTAGTACTCTGGTGCAGCTTCTATCTCTTTATCTCATCTCCACCATGTTCTGGAGGTACCTTCTAAAACACCAATGTCAAAACCTTCACCCCAATAACGTCTTCATTTCGGGCAATTAATTCGTGCCAAAGGCTGTGCCAAATGTTTGCAAAAAACCTGTCCCACCGAAAACCGTCGGTTGACGTTACCCGGACGCGATACCCGTAGATTACTGGTGTATTTACATACTTACTTGTAGATCAACATATTTATACCGAAAAATGTATTTGATTCCACCATTGGAATCAGTAGAGAACGCCGAGTCGAATGATATATTTTAGTAGCCCATCGAGTACATACAGTGTAGATATAGAGCACATTAATCATTCGTCTTCATTTCCAATATGCTCATTTGGCTGTGCTTGATTGAAGACTACTTGGGATCGTCTTACCTCGTCTCATCTAGTCTAATCCCGTCTAAGCTCGTCTAACTTCGCTCCCCACTTTGTTCCTCGCTCCTCGCTCCTCATAGTCATAATACATTCCTCGCTATTTACATATATACACGCCTAAGTCCAAGATCGAGAGGCGCCTCGGACCATTTCCAAAATCTTCCAGCCGCCCGTCTCGGGGTTGCCCATATCCTCGGGCACCCGGGTCAGCACCATGACGTAGGTGGACTGCTGGATATTGTCTTCGGTTCCAGCTGCAAGCTCGCCGGTCTTGGCCTTTCGGTACAGATGCACCTCCTGGGCTCGGCACGAAATCACGTAGACGGGCACGTCGGACGGTGGCAGCACCTTGGCGGACATGATGTCCACGCCTCGAATGTCCAGAATCTTGCCGTCGGCAAACAGCCCCTGCTCGGTGTACTGCTTGGTCTGAGTGGCCCAGATGTTGTAGGGGGCCTCGGACAGCCACTGCTTGAGGGTCTCGCCGTCGCCGGTGACCCACGCCTCCAGCACCTCGGGAATGATGTATTCTCGGGTGGTTTTCATGAACTGGTCCTGGTCAAACGACGGGTCCATGAGCTTGAACATTCGAATCACCTTGCCGGCCTCGGTCTCGTCAAACAGCCGGCCCACCTTGGACGACACGGCTCGCAGCGTGGCGATGAAGCCGTTGTCGGACTCCTCCCACCACGACGCCACGCCCTTTCCAGTCTTGCCAATCACCGAGTTTTCGTCAAACTTGGGCATTCGTCGGTTGGACGCCTTGGCGGTGGCGTGGATCACCAGATCGGAACCGGCCTCCTCGTTGGGCATCACGGGCCCGGTCTTGACACCGGTTCGAAGCTCCTCCTCGATTCGAGCCTGCTGCTCAGCCATTCGTCGAGATCGTCGGCTGCCCTTGTCCTCGAAGCCTCCGTATCGGATCGACGAGCCGTCGTCAATCACGTCCTTGACCTCCTTGTACGCCTTGGTCTTTCGGATGGGCTCCGCAGCCTTGTCCAGAGTCTCGGCAGTCACATTGATTCCCTTTCGGGTAGCCTGACCGACAGGAGAGTTCCAAGCGGCGCCAGCGGCAGATCCCACGGCTCCAGCAGCCTTCTTGAACTGCTTGGAGGTGGCAGAAGAGCCCTTCTGGGCATTGGCGTAGGCGGCCTTGGCCTTCTTGAACGCCTCGCTCTCGGCCATTCGGCCGGTCTCGTCGTTGAGAGCCTTGATGTTGTCCTGGAGTTCCTTAGACTTGCCCCACTCCTTCTTGAAGGTGTCCATAAAGACCTGCATGGGGGTCTGGTCCTTTTTGAGCACGGCGCTGGACGCCGAAAACCATCGGGCGGAAGCTGCGGGCTTGGCCACCTGGAGACACTGTCGAGCTCGTAGCATGGTTTGGAGAGTGTTGTGTTTGGTGGAGATGCTGAGTTGTGGAGGTAAAAAAATGCGGTGAAATTTCACTTTGGGAGAGTGGGAATTTCGGCACCTTCCAGAAGGTTACGGGGGGAGGGGGGTTATCGGTTGATGTGTGGTAGCTATGGTAAATCGGACAAGATTAATCGACTCGCTGAGTCGAGCTCCACAAAATGACACTTTCATAATCAATTTCGGACTACTGGATCACCCCCCTGAGTCTCCTCAAAACCCCCGCTGACTCACCGAACGCACACTCAAGCAAGGTTTGTCTGGGGTTGAGCAAGTGAAGCTGGGTTGGGGTTTGAGCGAGCGTGCGTGGTTCTGGTACGTTTCCAGGGGTTTTTTTACATCTCAGCTGAGTCAGCGTAATGTTCTCGGTGTATGTCTGGGTTTGTCGTACCCAAAAATACACAACGGGTATATCTCAGTCTGACGAGATCGGGAATCGAACTAACGGCTTTGATGAGCCGCACGGAGGTGGCGGCGGTGGCAAGAGATGAGGAGATGTATTTGTGGACGAGCTGGAGACCTGTGTTTGACCAGTCACGTGACGTTTGTTCAGTCTGGGTTAAATCACGTGGTATTCTGTCGTTGCTTATGTAATACTGTGACATGAAAGCTCTGTATCTGATGATGGGATTCACCTTTGTCCTTTTCAGTTGTGGGGCAACTCCACCAAAAATGCTTCCAGGGAAAAAGCAACTACTCCATTGCATTCTTCACACTCGCATTGCAATACAAAGGTGCCATCAGAGTCGTTTTATCTCCGGTTAGAGCATTCCCTAGAATCACAAAGAGATACGATCGGCCTTAGATCTGGCTGGAGGATAAAGTTCAGAATTGTGATATAATCGCTAGGGAACCGTTTGTAGGGTGTCTCATGCCAGCCCTTCAAGTTCCGCCCAAAGTCATCCCACAGAAAAACCAGCTACATCAGTATACTCCTCATACCCACATTTCAGTACAAATCTGCTGTCCTTTTTTTCCATATCTGTACGCTTCAAGCCGCTCTGGCTCTCTAACCAAGTTAACAGTTAACTGGGTTCATCAACTGATCCATCAACTAAGCAGCCAAGTTAGTGTTGGAGCTTTTTCCACTAAGACGCTCGCCATATCGCGTTTATTACTAAGCTTTTCGGCTCATTCTGTGCATGTGATTACACCTGCTTGATTCTGCTGATTCCGCCTGCCCTTCCCCTTTCCTCCTCGCTTACGTAATCGTCTCCCTCCTCTCCCCCCATGCCCATACATGCATGCATATTTTTTTTAATGCGGGCCATCATACACAGTGACACACCTCTTCGGTTCAAGACAGCAGATAGAGGAGGCCCAATATCGCGCTTAGCAAATGGAGCCCAGTGGAGGCCGCCCCGGCGGTAATCGTCCGTTCACCCAGATCGCCCAAATCAACGCCATCATCGGAGGCAGCGGCAGCAGTGCTCTCAACAAACGAGACACCCCGACCCCTCACTCATCATCACAACAGCAACACCAACACCAGCAACACCAACAGCAACAACCGGTTCAGGCGTCGGTTCAAATCCGACCTCCCATGGGTCGAGGCTCGTCACATCCGTCTCGACACCAACGGTTCTCTATTGCCCAGAACCCGACCCATGGCAGCAGCAGTCACAACTCGTCCAGCAGAGACGCCGGGTTTCAACAGTCGTACAAACACAGAAAGCGCGGGTCTCCTGAGTACGAATCACAGCATCGGGCGCGGCCCAAGGTGCGCACGTTTGCCACGACGCCAAACCCGCACCTGTCGTCGATCGTCAAACGGCACAAGACCAACTCGTCCGAGACTCCTCCTGGCGTGGTGGAAATCGGCGGGCCGTTTGCACGCGTCAAGGCCCGGCCGTACTCGTCTCTCAAGAAGCCTCCGACGGTGGGGATTCCGTCTGGCATGACGCCGGCTCGAATGACGGCCAAGACCAACCCTCTGAGCAAGTTCTTCAACGACCATAAGGGTCCTCGCACGTCGATTGAAGAGTTGCAAGATACCGACGATGACGAGGATTTGTTTCCCGACAAAAAGACCTCTGACGAGAAGGCACCGGAGGGACAGAATCCCGGTCAGCAAAAGGGAGAACAACCAGCATGGATTCACAAGGACAATGACTACGCGTTGGAGAGGATCGACGCCCATACGATATCTTCGTCTTCGTCCTCCGATGAAGACGACAGACCGATGAAGACCAAACAGCAAAAGGTCGAGGAGAAGGAGATACAGAAGGACAAGCCAAAGATGCTGGAGAGACTGACAGAGAAACTGAGGAACAAGGAGAAGAAGGGGAAGGAGAAGGAGAGGGTCAGGGAACGAGATCAGTCGATGTTCAAGGAAAAGGCTAGAGAACAGTCGATGTTCAAGGAAAAGAACAGAGACACGCCGTCCAAGAAAAAGATCAAGAGAGACTACACCAAGCTCAAACCTGCTCCGGTGGAAAAGTTTCTGGCTCAGAGACCAAAGCCCGTGCATGTGGTTCCTCCTCCTCCACCTCCTCCACCTCCGCCGTCCTTCTCAGTGCTAGAGCTGTATCTGGAAGAACAGACGTGGAACCAGGAGCTCACAGATCTCAAGATGGAGGCCGAGGGTCTAGGCCAGGAGTCGTTGACCATGGACGTGACCTACTACATTGGTCAGGCCGTCAAGGTGAACATTAAGCCGTGTCCTCTGATGCCGGAAGCTCGCATCACGATCCATCTGGACGACATCCACTCCGTCAAGTACAACGAGTCGTTCCAGGTGTTGGTGTTTGAGGGTCTGACGTCGCGCAACACGCTCAACAACGGCGCGTTTTTCGAGTCTGTGGCCATCAAGCTGGATCCTCTGGTTCCCAGCGACGACGTGCATCGGTTTCTCAGCCACGTGCCTTGTTCGGGCCTGACCGTGGACGAGGGCAAGGCTGCCGTGTTGATTCTGGCCATGGGAGGCGAGCGCCAGGTGTTTGAAAAGCGTCTTGAGGAGGCCAAGCAGGAGAAGGAGAAAGGTAAGGCTGTGGAGGAGAAGAAGGGTAAGGCTGTGGAGGACAGTCCTGGGGAATTGCCTCTACGACGATCCACTCGTCTGGCTGCTACTGTCAAGAAGTGTGCTTTCCCAGACTTTGGAGACACACATCATTACCAGACCAAGAGTGGGAAGCAGATGGAGATCACGGCCAAGGACGTGGAACAGCTGCGAGAGTGCGAGTATCTCAACGACACGCTCATCTCGCTGTTTCTTCAGATTGAGCATGACAAGCTGCCTGAGCAAGCCGATACGGAGGGTGCTCTGAAACTCTTTGAGGAGGCTCAACGGCAAGCAGCTGACAAGGTCGGTCGAAAGCCCGAAGAGGCGTTTTTCAAGCCGCTGTCGTACTCCAACACGTACGTCTTCTCCACGTACTTTGTGCACAAGCTGCTTTCCATGGACAGCAAGACTCCCGCCCAGAGGTACCAGTCGATGAAAAAGTGGACGTCCAAAATTGACATTTTTTCCAAGCAGTGCATTGTCATTCCCATCGTGGAGCACAACCATTGGTACGTGGTGATTCTGTGGAACCTCGAGGCTGCCCACAAGTGGAAGGGCCGGAAGCACAAGGCGGTTGCTCCTGCCACTGCGGTCAAGAAGGAGCTGACTGTGCTTGATAGAATGTCTCCTGGACGCGTCACGCGATCGCAATCCCGAGCACGTGATCTGAGCACGGAGGTTGAAGATGGAGAGGGTGGTGAGGAAGCCAAGGAGGAGTCTGAGAAGGCTACAATCTCCCCTGGCACTACTGCTCCTAAGGTCAAGACGGAGCGGCTCAGAAAAAGCTACGAGCCTATCCAGGACGACGATTGCATCTGGATGTTTGCTCTGGACTCTCTCAACATTCCCCATCGAAACACCGCCGGCAAGATCTGTGACTACATTCAGTTGGAAGCCAAGGAGCGGCTGAAGATCGATGTTCCGGGCCAGGCCTTCAAGGTGCGAGACATGCCTGTCCCCATCCAGACCAATACGTGGGACTGTGGAGTCTACCTGATTCATTTCGTGCAAATGTTCTTCGCCAACCCCATCAAGTACCTTCCCCACATGGCGCATTTCCCCCACAACAAGCCCAAGCTCAAGGCCGACTTTCGACGCATGTGGTCGACCACGGACCATATTCTGGACAAGCGCAAGGAGCTGGTGGAGCGGGTGTTCCAGCTCAAGGAGGGCGCAGCCAGTGGCGGGTTGAGAAGCAAGATGCTCAACTCGGACATGGGTGAGGAGACTCCGGATGATGATTCCGACGATGATGTAATGATCACGTCGTCCATGAACCATTCTCCGAGGCCAAAGGTGGAGAAGGAGGAGCCGGAGAAGGAGAAGGAGGAGGCAAAGGAGGAGCCTGTCGACAAGGGCAATGAGAAGGAGGAGCCTGTGCCTAAGCCCAAGGAGGAGCCAGTGGGTGAGTCCATGGCTGAGGAGGAGGTCCAGGCGGAGCCTAAGGAGGATGTGCCTGAGCCCGAGGTCACCCCCCGGGTGCTGGCACCTCTGCCGGTGCCCGATTTGCATGAGACCGAGACTGCACTTGACGTGAAGGAGATCGAGGAGATGCGTTCTGTGCAGAGTGAGGAGACTAAGGAGGACAAGATGGCTGTGGACGTGGAGGACAAGGAGGAATCCAAGGACCAAATGGACGTGGACGTGGAGGAGGTCAAGGACAAGACGGCCAACATTGGCAGCGTGTCCACGCCAGACGTTGAGGTGTCCATGAACGAGTCTATCGATGTGGACTCTTCGTCGGACGTGGAAGAGATTCAGCAGGTGCATGTGGCTGATTCGAGCAGGATGGACGTGGACGTGGGCGTTGACGTGGACGAGTTTGACTTTGACGAGACGCCTAGAGATGACTCTCTCAAGCACCGCTTGCTTCACAATTCGTTCGGCACCAAGGGCAAGGACAAGCAAAAGGAAAAGGAAAAGGACCGGGGCAAAGCCAAGACCAAGTGGAGGCGGATTCCCATCTTTGACCGGCCCCAGAACTGAGCCGGAGGAAGGAATTGAGCAAGCATATACATATTAACATGATTTATTTGAGATAGTGAAGCGATGTAGACAGCTAGTAGCAGATGACTGTCTGTAGCAGCCTTGTCTATAGTTTAGTATACTGCAGTGACCAATATATAGGTATTGGAACACTCCTAAGACACTGCTTAAATAATCAAAGTCCTCAGAGTGTATTCTGTTCTGTATTGGTGTGTTTGGTCCCTTGCCTCCTCGTGTAAGGTGTGCATCAAGAAAATAAAAAACTACAATGGACAAGCTGTAAACTTGAAAAAACTTGACAGAAAGAATTACTCGGTCATTGACTTACTTTTGATTGGCTCTGGCTTCTTCTAGGACTATTTTTCGTATATTTATTGGCAGTTTTGCCTCGTCACAAAAAAATCAGAATCCACCATAAACTTGCTAAAAATGTTTGAACACTTGAAGAAAAGAATTACTCTGTCATTGACATACTTTTAATCAACTCTGGCCTCTTTAAGGACCACTATTCGTGCTTTTGTCGGCAGTCTCATCTGGCCACTACAATACGGTGCAGTATCAATATTCGTTTACTGTTAACTATTCGTTTACTATTCGTTTGACGTCAGGGCATTCATTCTCCCAAATCCAGAGCCTCTCGTCGCGAAGGACTGGCGGCATCAAAGTGGGGCACCTCTCCGAGAGAAGTGACTCGGGTGCCGTGTCGAGGCTCCTTGCCCTCGTAGTCCCAGATGGCGTTATGCTGGGAGATTCGGTTGTCCCAGATGGCCGAGGTGCCCAGCCCCTCTTTGGTGGGTTGCCATCGGAACCGCACCTGGATGTCCAGGTTCTTCTCGTACACGTCGTACAGGTACGAGAGAATGGCGGCGGACTCCTTGGGCTCCAGCCCGACGATTCGCACCGTCATGGACCGGTTGACCCACAGAGTCTTCCATCCGGTTACGGGGTGGGTTCGCACCAGAGGGTGTTCTCGCTCGATATGTTTGGGCCCAGCCAGGGGGTCGTCTCGGTCGATATAGGTGTGGGCGCTTTTGTAGATGGCCGTCTTGCCGTCGAGGAACTCCCGGAAGGCCGGAGACAGCTTATCGTAGGCTCCGTATCCCGAGGCCCAGGCGGTGTCTCCTCCAACCGAAGGGATCTGGTCGTTGTGGAGATGGGTGAGTCCTGCGGGCTGAGCTTCGTGGACAAGATCGGTGTGCCATCCTGAGGCTCCTCCAGGCTGTTTGAAGTTGGCCTTTCGGCCCTCGAGAATCTGGTGGTCGGGCCACAGCACGGTGATTCCGGGGTAACCAGGCACGTGGGGCACCTGGGGGTGTTTCTCGATCTGCGAGCCCCAGAACTGGCCGATTTCCAGCTGTTTGGCCGGAGGCAGATCCTGGTCTCGGAAGAAGACGACGGTTCGCTCAGCAATGAGCAGAGCCAGCTCGTCCAGCTGCTGTTCGTTGAGATCGGCGAGCTGGACGCCCACAACCTCGGTTCCGATGTGTTTGGACAGATGGTTGACGGCTGTGGCGTTCTTCAGCAGCGCCTTCTTCTCGGGATCGGCGTTCTTGCCTCGAGGAATGTACTCCTGCTCCTCGGCTCGAACGGCCTGGGCCTCGTCGAGATAGAAGGGGATCTCAGTGGGTCGTTCCGGGTATCCTCGCGACAAATCGACTCCATGGCGCTCGAGTCGGGCCTTGGAGTGGGGAGGCAGGTGTTTGAGAAACTCGGTGGAGATTCCGCCCTGGACTCGAGGCTTGACCTTGATGGACAGGTCGTTGAGAGGTTGTTCGAGGGAGGTAGCGGGGTTGTCAAGAGAGGGAGACATGGTTGGGGGGGAAAGGGGTTGAAGCTGTAAGCTGGAAATTGAGGAATTGCCGTGCTTCACAGCTCTTTATACATCAGATACAACTCATTTCCCCTCTTTTCATTTTACCGCTTTACCTCCTCCATAAAATCCATGTGTGGCTTTGCCAAGGTTTGTGGCTGCGAGATAGTGCGATTATGCATGACGAACTGATCTTGGCAGGGTGCGGAACTTTGGACCGACAACCTCCAAGCCACACTACAACAACACCACAAGGACAATGTGGCTTCAACCCTGTTAGAAATACGATAGTGGGATCATTGTGGCTGATGGTAAATCGCGATGACAAATGCAGAAACGAGAGACACGGAGATATCCGTGGAGGTAGTGTTCGAAGATAGTCTCCTTCTGCAAGAGCACCATCACCACCCCAACCAACCAACATGGTAACAGCAGCTATTATCGGAGGAGGAGCTTCTGGTGCAATTACGGTGGACACGTTTCGCAAACAGGGAATCGAAACCACGCTGTTTGAACGAAGAAACATCCTGGGAGGAGTATGGGTGTACGACCCCAAACCAGGCCACCTCACAGTGGTACCAGGAAGAAGAGGAGAACGGTCTGATCTGGTATCCGACACTCCTGACTTTGATGGAATTGGGCCTGGAGAATCAATTGTCAGCTCTCCTGGAGAGTACAACCGTCCGACGTTTGAAAATCCCCATCGATACGAGCCCACACCTACCTTTGAGTCTCTATCCACCAATGTTCCTGAACGAGTCATGACGTACTCTGACAAACCAAAATGGAACTGGAAGGATCAGAAAGACGCAGACAAGGACCACTATCCTCTGGAGTCCCGTTTTGTCCACCACTCGACCATCCAACGATACATTAAGGAGTACTTTGAGCCCAACATTGATGCGGTCAAGTTCTCGGCCACTGTTGAAAAGGCCACCAAGACAAAAGACGGTAAATGGCTCTTGACCACCCGGACCCAGCTGGCCAATGAAGATATTTGGACCCAAACCAAATACGACCATCTTGTTGTGGCTACGGGTCATTACCATGTTCCCTTCATTCCTGATGTACCAGGCATCCAACTGGCCTACAGACTCTACCCAAACCGAATTCTGCACTCCAAACACTTTCGGGAGTCCGAATTGGACCAATATAGAGACAAAACGGTCGTCGTTGTGGGTTCTCGGGCCTCGGGAGCGGATCTGGTGTCTTTGTTGGCTCCCTTTGCCAAACAGACTATCCAGAGTGTCCGAGCTGCGAAGGGCCCCATTTTCAAAAAGTCTTTCGCAAACCAAGACAGCGTGGTTCGAGCCGGAGAGGTTGTTTCGTATGTTTGTAAAGACGGCGGCTTCAATGTCGAGACTGCTGACGGACAGATCTTTTCTCCAGATGTCGTCATCTACTGTACGGGCTACCAGTACTCGTACCCCTTTCTAAGAGACGAGATTCCGGACCTGACGGATGGTGTGGTTCTTCCAGACGTGTATCTTCACACCTTCTACACCCCAGACCCTTCTCTGGCCTTTGTCGGTGTTCCTGTCGACGCAGTTTCGTTCCGAGCCTTTGAGTACCAGGCCATCTGGGTTGCCCGGCACATTTCAGGCCAGGTAGAACTACCCTCAGTTGAACTACAGAAACTGTGGAACCACCAGCGGTTTGCGGAACGGGGCTCGACTCGGTCCTACCACTCTCTGAGTTCTCTGGAGGCTGTTCAGGAGTTCTTTGATGCTGTGACTGAACTCGGAGGGGGTGTCAAGACCCAGAAGAAGGGAGGGCGGGACTTTCCTGTATTTGGTCAAGGAGACATTGACGAGCTCAAGGCAGCTGCTCCTGCTAGATGGGTGGAGGAGCCAAAGAAGGCGGAGGCTGCAGAGGAGGAATCTGAGGCCTCTGACGACACCCAGGATACTGGTGATTCTGGCAGTCATACAGACAATACCTCTGTGGATGGAGATGAGAAGTAGAGTAAGAGATTTGATTAGATGACCAGTTTCAAGTAGAGCAGAAGGAATAGCATTAAAAATTGTTGGAAGAGTGTTGACTTTGTCCCATGGAAAATTGGTTCAACTCAAGGGTGATACAGTATGCCCTGCCAGAATAGAGTGCACAGACATGATGCCGTCAGAAGAAGTAATTGAACGAGTATAAAAATGGACACTTCGAAAAGGGGTTTCCAAGGGCGCAAGTAATCGTCGAAAACGGTTTCTGGCGCGATGGCCCCACTGTAGCGTTTTCCATGGTGGCTCTAGTTACTGCATTGTTTCGGTATTGCTCCTTCACAACACTAGAGACACGTGCTCCCCAGTCTTGATGAGAGATCTCAGATGTAGTAATATAGGCGCAAAATCGAATCCATTAAATCTTCAAATTTGCTGTTTACACCTGGTTTTATCCACTACATGGTGTTTCGGCTACAGCTTGCTCAGATAGTGAACGTCCTCGAAGCTGATATACAGTAGCTAGATCATAGACACACACCTGGCTTTTCATACGATAGTATCGGTAGCTCTAGTGAGCCCAGATGATCAAGCTGGGTAGTCTACCGAAGAATTGACACTTGAGAATCTATAGGATCACTTCAACAGCTCAAAGGGCTGTGCTCAGAATGCTTGCTCTCAAAGGTACTCGGAGTGCCATCACGTAGATGTCCCCTGACGGCATTGGTAGGAGTTGGTCTCTAGAGTCAGATCCACGTCACCCTTCACTCAAAAATCTGCTCATTCGAACGGACAGAGCAATAGCCTATCTTCATTTTCTAGACTGCACGGAGCCGAGTCATTCTACACGCGTATCGTAATGTAGCATTTGAGGCACGATTGTTGGCCATGCTGATACTGTAACTACCTAGTAAGAGGATACAAGATATCCATGATACGAGCGGTAAGAAGGTCCATCATAAATTGCCCGTTTTTGAAACAATTTGGTCAAAATATTGGTCTGCGTCATACGAGCTCACAAGACAGTCGTTGACTAAACACAACCCCAGTTGATCTCAACCTTTTGAACCTGTTCAACAGGTCTGCTAATAGGTCCACCAACAGGTCATCAACATGGCTCAAACATTTCACATTTGTTTTCCCTATAAAGAAATCCATTCACAAAGGCTTCATTTTAGTTTTCTCTCTCAAATAGGTCCGTTCACAAACGCTACGCATTTGTTCACTCAGCTCACCACCTCGGCCCAGGGCAAGGGCTGTTACCCTCTAAGTTTCGACCCTGCATCTGAACATAGCACTCTGAAAAAAACCAGACTAAGAATGGCGATACGGAGCCTGGAGCTGTTCGAGGTCTACTACGACGATAGCGACGCGCTGGCCATGGTGTGCGCCTTCGCGTCGCTCATCCCCCAGATCATTCTCATTGTCTACGCCACTCTCATTTTTTCCCGACGCGAAATGGAGACCCTGATGCTCCTGGGCGGCCAGGTGGCGTGCGAAGTCGCCAACAACATTCTCAAGCGCGCCATCAAGCAGGACCGCCCGCGCTACGGCCCCGGCTACGGCATGCCCTCGGCCCACGCGCAGTTTGTGGCGTTTCTGGCCACCTATCTGTGTCTGTGGATGTTTTTTCGAATGCGCCAATTGTACTCGCCCGTGAAGCGGGTGACGCGATCCGTGGGGCTGGTGGCCATGACGTTGGTCGTGTCGTACTCCCGCGTGCATTTGTACTACCACACCCCGGCCCAGGTGCTGGCCGGCGTCGCTCTGGGCTGTGTTCTGGGGCTGGCCTACTTTCTGTTTGTGTCGCTCATCCGCGACTTGGGGCTGGTGGATCTGATTGTCGATCTGCCCATTCTGCGCGCCTTCTACGTCAAAGACACGTCGGGCGACTCGGGCAGCTTTGTCAAGGACGAGTTCTTACGCTGGCGTGACAAACGCATGAAGGCCCGGCTCATCAAGGTGGAGTGATGAGGAGTAAACGGGCCTGGAGAAGAGAGAAGAAGAGAGGAGGAGAGTCTGCTGAAAAGACGCAACTTGTTATTTGATTGTAGCTATAATTGATTTGTTCGATTACATGAGGAATTGTAGGAGGTGTGAGGGATTGACTTTGTTGACTCTGGTTGGATCAACAGAGGTCTTGTTGACTTGCTTGTGAAGTCAGAAGGACTGCAAAGACGCGTAAACCAACGTGTTTGTATTGACAAAGAGGACTGTATGATATCATTCGAATGGGCAGAATGAGCTGAGCAGAATGGCTCAAGGTCTACCAACATCATAGCCAGTATGCTCAAAGAATGTGTTTTGTTACCAACTCTACTCAGCTCCAGTTAGACTTTTGTTAAACAACCTGGGGGATTAAAATTTAGTGGAATCGATACTCAACCTCTGGCTCCAAACGGCCTCGTGGAAATCAGCTGGCTTTTTCAAACGTTGTATGGCGGTATCTCTGGTTGAAGTCACGTTGAAGGTGGGATTTCAAGTATGCCTTTGTTACGTTTAGTTGGGAGTTTAGTTGAACCAAACACTCCATTCACGTCCATTTACACCCCTCTCTTGTACGGACCCCATTCATTAATTAGGTATGACTAATTTTATCTTTTATCCATTTTATTCTCTCCTTCCATTAACACTGCCTATTCCTAATAACTCTCTCTCTCTCTCTCTCTCTCTCTCTCTCTCTCTCTCTCTCTCTCTCTCTCTCTCTCTCTCTCTCTCTCTCTCTCTCTCTCTCTCTCTCTCTCTCTCTCTCTCTCTCTCTCTCTCTCTCTCTCTCTCTCTCTCTCTCTCTCTCTCTCTCTCTCTCTCTCTCTCTCTCTCTCTCTCTCTCTCTCTCTCTCTCTCTCTCTCTCTCTCTCTCTCTCTCTCTCTCTCTCTCTCTCTCTCTCTCTCTCTCTCTCTCTCTCTCTCTCTCTCTCTCTCTCTCTCTCTCTCTCTCTCTCTCTCTCTCTCTCTCTCTCTCTCTCTCTCTCTCTCTCTCTCTCTCTCTCTCTCTCTCTCTCTCTCTCTCTCTCTCTCTCTCTCTCTCTCTCTCTCTCTCTCTCTCTCTCTCTCTCTCTCTCTCTCTCTCTCTCTCTCTCTCTCTCTCTCTCTCTCTCTCTCTCTCTCTCTCTCTCTCTCTCTCTCTCTCTCTCTCTCTCTCTCTCTCTCTCTCTCTCTCTCTCTCTCTCTCTCTCTCTCTCTCTCTCTCTCTCTCTCTCTCTCTCTCTCTCTCTCTCTCTCTCTCTCTCTCTCTCTCTCTCTCTCTCTCTCTCTCTCTCTCTCTCTCTCTCTCTCTCTCTCTCTCTCTCTCTCTCTCTCTCTCTCTCTCTCTCTCTCTCTCTCTCTCTCTCTCTCTCTCTCTCTCTCTCTCTCTCTCTCTCTCTCTCTCTCTCTCTCTCTCTCTCTCTCTCTCTCTCTCTCTCTCTCTCTCTCTCTCTCTCTCTCTCTCTCTCTCTCTCTCTCTCTCTCTCTCTCTCTCTCTCTCTCTCTCTCTCTCTCTCTCTCTCTCTCTCTCTCTCTCTCTCTCTCTCTCTCTCTCTCTCTCTCTCATGCAATACTCTGGGCATCAACACTCTACTTGTACCGTAGCTAAGCCTCAACACCAGGAACGGTGATTCGCTCGACCTGATTGTGATACGCATTGGGAATAATACACACAATCTCATTTCGAGGGAACGACAGCGTGGGAATATCCTGCACTGTACACGCCATAAGGTAGCCGTAAAGGACTCGAAGAACAGACTCATGGGCCACAATAACGATATCGCCCGGGATTCGCTCCATTTCCAGAATCAGAGGCTCCAGTCGAACAGCCAAGTCGTGGTACGACTCGGATCGAGGGAACCGGTGGTGGTAGGGGTCCTTCTTGTGCTTGTCCCACTCCTCGGGGTACTTTTCCTTGATCTCCTCCTCGGTCATGTTTTCACATACGCCCGGGTTGAGCTGCGTCAGCTGGCCTCGTTCGAGGAAGGGGATTCCTCTGGACGAAAAGGGAGCGGCTGTTTCGACGGTTCGAGCCCGAACAGACGTCCAGACAACCAGATTGGTCATCTTGGACGTGGACACGGCTGAGGGGACCAGCATCTTGCTGCTGCTGGAAGCAGTGGAGCCCGTGGGAGACTCGGACAGCAGGTTGCTCATGGACACGACGGATGACGAAGATGCAAATGCCGGGGAGGTTGTTCCCGAGGCGGCTCGCGAGCCGTGTTTCGAGCCTCGTCGAGATCCATGGCGCGAGGCTGGCGCGGTGGAGGTGGTGTTTCTGTGGGGGTTAGGCTGGGTGGCCAGCGTGGCGTCAATGTCCTGGCCGATTCGTCGCGAGTCTGGGTCGTTGGCGGCAGACTCCTCCTTTTGCTGCTGGTGCAGTTTGTAGTCGCTGATGTGGTTGAGGACGATTTGGCACAGCGTTTCGGCGTACTGCTTGCCCTCTTCGGAGAGAGGTAGGTCCATAGCCATCTTGTAATTTTTGGGGTCGACCACGGGTTCGCCTGCACGGGCAAAGTAGACGTTTCCGGTCTTGATTCGGGCGTTCATCAGGAAGAAGACGATTCGGTTGACCAGATAGCCCAGATGGGCCGTGTTGTTGAGAATCATCTTTTCAGACACGTTGATGAGCTTGACGTAGGACAGATGGGCCTCCTTTTCTCTGTTCATGGACTGGTAGTACGGGATTCGCAGCTCGATTCGCTTGAGGTAGTGTTTGACGGCCTCCTCGTAGGACCAGCCCTGGTAGTCTGGGGACGAGATTTTGACTCCTCGAATGTTTCGCGCCACGAGTGAGTCGTCGGTGCAGTAGGACTCGACAAACAGCACCTGGCGTTCGGATCGCGTGGTCAGCTTGTCGACAAGGTCCTGTCTGATCTGGTACGTCGGGTTGACAGCGTCGTAGATGGCGACCTGGCCGTTGTGTTTGTCGAAAAAGACGTCCATGTCGGCCAGACAGGCGTCGACGATCTGGGACCGCAGCTTTTTTGTCTTGTCGGATGGATTGAGGTCAAAGTAGTCTGCGGGCAGCGACTCGGCGTCGGCCTTGCCCGTCTGGGTCTCGTGATCCGGAAACTGCGCTCGTCGGTAGTCGCCCAGATGGAACGCGTGGGTCTTGACTCCTAGCCATCGCAGGTACCGGGTCAGCGACACGGCCAGATGGGTCTTGCCTCGAGCGGGCAATCCCACCAGCACAATGGCCACCTTGCCGGCGTGGAACAGATGGCCACTTTCGGTGAGGTAGAGCTGTGCCGGGGAGATCTGGGTGGGGTCGAGGGGTTCGTGGATGGCGTCCATGTGTACGGAAGAGCGCTTGCGTTGCTTGTGGGTTTGGGGGCCGAGGATGGGGGCTCGGACGAAGACGGATTCCTCGTCACTAGATACGGCGCTCATGTCGGATAATGTATGGATGTGTCTAGTTTAGCGTGTCAGTGAGGTTTATGGCGTCTGTCCAATTATTGCGCCAAGTTGGGGAGTGTGGGCTAAGGTTAGATAAGATAGCATACAGTAAGCAACAGTTTGATACGATAGGGGTAAGCAACGTGATGGTATGGGAGGGAAGGGAACAACGTCATATTGTCATAGTATGGCAGTCCTGAGGTGGTTATGGAAACCCGGCCATAAAACTTCACACCTCATCCACACACTCTTAACCTGACACCTATACAAACTTTAAGCCGGTCCCATGACCATTCCTGGACCCAATCAAGATTTGAAGTTTTGCGACTTGGCAGGTGGCAGATGACAGCAGGGCTCGTAGGCCGGCTAAGCCAGGGTCAATGGTATTATCAGGTATCGTAGGGAGAAAGACAATCGGACAATCAAAGACGCGGAATCAGACTGCCCTTTATATACTTCCACCTCCGTTTGTGGCACCATCCTCGACGTATGACTGGTCCTTTCGTTAGCCCTCGTATCGCACATTCTACAATGGCTCATGATGCATCTTATCCCAATCCAGCGGCCGCCTGCATCATGTGTGGCCGGGAGTGTTCATGCACAAGAGGCAAGGAGTGTACAGCAAATGCCACAGGATGAGAGTCTGTAGAAGGAGCTCGAAGGAGCATCAACGGCGCAAATCGTCGCGAAACCAAGCGGAAAAAAAGGAGGCGGATAAACATCTTTAATTCCCCAAGTAAACAGTAGTCGCTCTACGCTTTCAGCCGCTGGACTTGTCTACTCGGGCAAAGTTTCAACAGGCCTCGTGGCCTTCCCCACAACCCTAATGGCAAAAAAAAAAAACAAAGACGAGAGACCTGCTGAAGGGTGTCTGTTTTGTCTGTCTTTTTGCCTTTCTTTTCGTCGCCTTTGACAGAGCCATCGGACTCTGACTGGAAGCAAAAGCCAAAGTAAGAGAGACAGAGAGCGGCAAAGGGCAAAGGACACAACATATCCAAGCAAAAGGCTAAGTAATCCCACCTTTAGGCATATCGTCGTGGGGGTAGAACACGGGTGAATATATGAGATGTAGAGAAGCGTAGCAAGGACTATGTATAAGAGAGAATTGCTCTTCTGTCTGACTACAACAGTCTTGCCACGACCCGCCGTTTATTCAGCTTCCCTTACCCTATCGAAAAACCTCCCCCCCCAACAACAACACATGTCGCACCACCGTGACCACTTCTGCACAATCTTAGAAACCCCACACCACACATCCTCCCACACACACTTGCGCACACAACTCAACACCTCGCACCGACGACCCCGGCCATCCATCCCAAAACGACGCACAAAAGCGACGACCCAATCGACTCTTTGCGCAAGCCCCCGCCACCACCAACGACAAGTAAGAGGCAGCCCAGACCCCCTTCTGAGACGCTCCTTTGGAAATCTTTTTTTTCTCCCGGCCAACAACCAAGCAACAACAGCCTCCACCACGCCAGGGAATCCACCCACCACCACATTCGCCATGTCCGAAATCGTGACCGAGTCCGTGCGAGACGGAAAAACCGGCGAGCAGCGCCAATTAACCTATACCCAGTGCAAGGTCGTGGGATCCGGCTCGTTTGGAGTCGTGTTCCAGACCAAACTGCTGCCCAGCAACGAGGACGCGGCCATCAAGCGGGTTCTGCTGGACAAGCGGTTCAAGGTGAGTACAACCGAGTGACACCGCAGGTGTGACGAGGAGAGACGAGGAGAGAGATGGTGATGGCAACGTCGTTCCGTTGCTAGTTTCGTCGCTGGTGTTGTGTTGATACACATCAACATGTCACGAGTGATTCGACTGGTTCGGTGGATCAACAGCCACGAGTGAGATGCCTTCGTAGGGTGATTGGCATGATGTCTCCGTGGTGGCTTTCGTGATGTGATTGCTGACACGATGACTCGCTAGTGAAGACGATTCTGCACCATGTCCGTCAACACACCACATGACCCACTGTCAATCATACAACGACATCACCCCACAACCCACCACCTCAACTCAGCCCACTAACACAGAACCGAGAGCTGGAAATCATGCGACAGGTGTCGCACCCCAACATTGTGGAGCTCAAGGCCTTCTTCCACTCCAACGCCGAGAAGGACGACGTCTACCTCAACCTGGTGCTGGAGTTTGTGCCCGAAACCGTGTACCGGGCCCTGCGACACTTCTCCAAGGCCCGGCTCTCCATGCCCAACATTGAGGTGAAGCTGTACACGTACCAGCTGTTCCGGTCGCTGGCCTACATCCACAGCCTGGGCATCTGCCACCGAGACATCAAGCCCCAAAACCTGCTGCTGGACCCCGCCACGGGCATTCTCAAGCTGTGCGACTTTGGCTCGGCCAAGATCCTGGTCCCCGGCGAGCCCAACGTGTCGTACATTTGCTCGCGATACTACCGAGCCCCCGAGCTGATATTCGGCGCCCAGAACTACACCACCAAGATCGACGTGTGGTCTGGCGGCTGCGTCATGGCCGAGCTGATGCTGGGCCAGCCCCTGTTCCCCGGCGAGTCCGGCATCGACCAGCTGGTGGAGATCATCAAGGTGCTGGGCACCCCCTCGCGCGAGCAGATCCGAACCATGAACCCCAACTACATGGAGCACCGATTCCCCCAGATAAAGCCCCATCCCTTCTCGCGGGTGTTCAAGCGGGGCCCTCCCGACGCCATCGAGCTGATCACCCCGCTGCTGGAGTACAGCCCCGGCCAGCGACTGTCTGCCATCGAGGCGCTGGTCCACCCGTACTTTGACGAGCTGCGGGACCCCGAGACGGTGCTGCCCGACTCGCGAAACCCCAACAACGCGGTGCGACAGCTGCCCGCGCTGTTTAACTTCACACGGCACGAGCTGTCGATTGCGCCGGAGCTCAACCAGAAGCTGGTGCCGGCCCACGCCCGGGAGGCTCTGGGCGTGGATCTCGACAACTTTGTGCCTCTGACCGTGCAGGAAATGGCAGCTAACCTGTCGTAATCGGAGCACTTTTACACAGGGCCATGATACAAATGTATGAATAGAGCCGAGTAAGGTACTTGGCAGGGGAGGATAATATATGTTTGACTAGTAGTTATGTAAAGTAATGAGTTGGACATGAGTGAGAGGTGGGTTTAGTTGAGTTACGCACCAATTGAATCCGGCCTTGATTCAAGGAGTATTATAATATCTGCTTGCAGTGATGCCACACTGAAATTATTCGAGGGTAATCTTGGCGAGCACCAATCGATTCACTGACGTCACTATACAATACAAAGGTGAGTTCCAAAATAATTGTAGAGGTGTTATTCAAAGAGTTGAGTGCAATGCAAGGCCTTGTAAGAGTTGTAAAAGAGATTTGAAAGCACCAATCGGTTTCTCAGGGTCACTTTAAAATACCGAAATGGTTCACACCCTAGTGTGTTCGAAGGGTGCGTGTATAAATCGATTCCTAAAGGACACCGTCTTGTACCAAAAAAAGGTCTTCTAGAGGCAGATTAAAGTATGGCGACGAAAGAGGAAAAGCTCACCACTCTACTTCCCACTCTGCTGACTCAAATTGTATCACGGCCCTCTCAGTACAGTGCCATACAGATTTTAAAGCTCTAGAACCACTACAAGTCCACATTACAACCACCAAGACGGTCTCTACATCTTCCCGTTGTTTTCATAACCATTCATATATTACTCGTTAGAGACGTGACGTCTTTTAATCCTACCTTATTCCTACCTCATCCCTCCTACAAGGACAAAGAATACGAGTACTCGTCCTCGATGTTCTGGGCTACCCACAGAAGCACGCAGGAGACCATGACGGAGGCGTTGCAAACCACGTTGGCCACGCCCATTCCCAAGGTGGGCATGGAGTAGCCCGGGAGGGCGTATTTGAGCACCAGCACGGCAATGGAGGACGCCATGCCTCCCGCCAGAAATGCAAAGCCCAGAAACAGCACCACCTTGGCCTGCCAGTCTTCTCCCGACGAGAACGAGGAGCCGCCGGTCAGAGCCGACTGCAGACGGGCCTTTTCCACCAGATTGATCACCAGCATTCCGATGCACGAAAAGAGCAGTGGCAGCCAGTCGGGGAAGAACTTGACGTGGACGGTGGATCCGTTTTTGTGGTTGGAGTAGAGAGCGGCGTCCAGCATGGCATAGAAGCCGAGAGAGAAGATGGCGCCGGAGGCGTAGACTCCCACGGCTCGGAGTGATGATGGGGGGAGTTTGAACCCGGGAATGTTGATGCGAAAGAGGGACCTGGGTTAGTGGAAATCGGAAGAGAGAGGCCGAAGGTCTCGAACGGACAACAACTCGAGTGACGCGCAGTCGGAAGAGAGTGGTCTGAGATCTCGAACGGACAACGGGTGAGAGGCAGTACTTGGCCGGCAACATCAGCCACTAGCCAGTGTCATTGGCAAAGAGTTAGACGACAACCTCCTTGAGCCGTAGAGTCCAAGACAGAGAACATGTTGAAGGGAAGAATCGATACGGCAATCCTGGCAGGCAGCAGAACGTGGCTAGAGTCTTGGTAATGGAACATGATAGCTGTGAGACAACAAATGCGGTCCAGTTCAGCACTTCATGGATGAGCTGTGTCAATCGAGAGACACTGTCACAGTGTCACAGCCCACCGCCTCTGCATTTCTTATCGCCACCATCTCCTGAAACGACCTGTCGCCGTCCCTGACCTCCAGACGGGTCGTCATACTCGTGGCATGGAGCATAAGTGCTGATCGGTGACAACCCGGTCACTGTCGTGAGTTCATCCTGCATTCGCAATGTCTGCTAATGTGACCATGGTGTCAGATACTAGTGTGCGACACTGATGTGCAACACTGGGTGCGACGCTGGTGTGCTCCTATTCGTACTTGTCGGTGTTGGCCACCGCCATCCCATTGAATACACTGCCCTTGTCACCCCCTCTCCATCTCCTCCTCTCTATGTCACCTCATAGTCGTCATCTCTCGAATACTCACATTGTGGTGTGGTGGTGATGCTTTGGCGGTGATGCTTAGAACTGTGATGGTGGACTGGACTGCAGTCTTGTTGTAAGGTTGGACGTTGTGCCGCGATATTGGGAGGTGTGCATGGGGCAACTTTGGCACACGCAGACCCGGGTGAGGCATGGGGGGAAGACGGGGAAGGCGACTAATTTATAGGAGAACAAGGGGGTCTTGACATGGGGTGTGTAACGGACATAGAGTGTGGGTTGTGCTTCAGTCACGTGACTCATCCGTCTACAGTACTTGTAGCTACTGATCTAGCGTACTACCTCTTAACCATACAGTTATGCATAATCTGATAAGCGAATGGGGATGTGACTTGAAACTTCATTACGAACAAGTGGTCGATGACTCATGAGGTTACGAGTACTTCTAATACTTCTAGTGTGATCATAAGTGATTCGGTTCTACTTGTACAGTGATTCCAGTTCTGCAGTGATTACAAGTGATTTCTGAAAGCTCGACTAACTATTACTGCTCAAGTCCCTCTATTACTGATACCCTCTACGTAGATACCCTCTAATACTGTTGGTGAAGTGGCCGTGCTCTCAAAACGACGACTCTGCCTTTGCCTCAGCTCGTTACACTTGCTGAGGCTGCGGCTACCGCCTCACTAGGAGTGGCAAACTTGGTCAAATCGGCCATCACCATACCAGCCATACAGGCCGACAAGAGGGTAGCTACACCTCCCGTTATCAGAGCCGAGATGGCCACCTGAGAAATGTCTCCGGCTCGAGAAGGAGCCAACCGACCAAGAACTCCCACCTGGATACCCAGAGAGCCCAGGTTGGCAAAGCCACAGAGCGCATAGGTGACCAGCATGGCTCCTCGTTTGCTCAAGTCGTGGTACTCGGGCGAAGACAGAGCCATGTAGGCTACAAACTCGTTTTTGATGAACTTGGTGCCAATCAGCTTGGAAATTTTGTAGATTTCGTGTCGGGGAACGCCCAGCAGAAACCCCACCGGGTACAAAATGTATCCCAGCATCATTTCCAGCGTCAGCTCATGGATGTTCCAAAAGTTGCCAAACCAAGTGAGCAGCGCGTCTATAAGAGCCACGAGAGCCACAATGCACATTTGGGTGGTCATGATTGCACCAGCGACAATGAGACCGAGCCAGGCTCCGTTTGCAAAGGCATGGAGAACGTTGTCTGCCGATTCCACCGACTCGTCCTCTGGAATCACAACCTTGCCTCCAGTCACCGTTTCCTCTGTTTCCGGGTACCGCAGTTTGGCGCAGGCCAGAGAAGCCGGAATGGACATGATGCAGCTGGAAACAATGGCCTGAGGGTTGATTCCCAGCCCAATGTACGCCACCAGCATCGAGCCAGCAATGGTGGAGAATCCCGAAGTCATAATCTGGTGGATCTCGGCCCGGGTCATGTGTGGAATGAACGGTTTGATGAGAATCGAGCTTTCTCCCTGGCCCAAGAATGGAGAGGCAGCAGCAACCACGGCCTCGGCTCCAGATACTCGCATGGCCCAGAAAAACAGATACGCCAGCTTCACGGTCGCCCATTGCACCCAGCCCCAGTACATGAAGATGTGGATGAAGGCGACGAAGAAGATGACGGCTGGTAACACGGTGAAAGCGACCCAGGGAACCTGCGACTGTTCGGGAGACGTGATGAACGCGGATCCGGCCTTGGCAAACTCGAGCAGTTCACGAGCCAGGGTCGAAATGAAGTTGAAAATGTCGTAGCCAGCCTTCGTTCGCAGCACAAACAGAGCCACAATGTACTGGATGAGGACTCCCGCAATGACGGTTTCCCATTTGATTCTCGAGCGGTTATTGGAGGTGGCAAACAGACAAAAGACGCCCACCAGGTACCCGAAAAAAGAGACTGCTCTATCGGATCGCAAACTGTCGGGGTACTCTTTGGTGACAAAAGTGCCTATCAGAACGACAGCCAGAGTTCCCAGAGCTGCTCCTGGAACTCGCAAACGATCAGGCACCCGCTTGTACACCTTGATGATCGTTCTGTCCCAGATATAAGAGGCCCAGATGACGAGATACCGAGCTGGAACGTGCAGAGTGATGAATCTGGCAATGATACACATCCACAGAATCGTGGGGATCAACCACATGTGTCTGTGTTTGGGCTGGGCCAGAATCGAGATCCACCAGGCAGTGAAAAACACGCTCCAGAACAGATGGAACACCCACACGTGTCTCTGTCTGAACGGCTTGGAAGTGACCGTCTTGCCGAATCTGACAAACGCGTTTCTTCGGCTGCTTTTGCTGGTATCTTCATCGACCTCCTCGACTTCGACACTGCCCCTGGGCTTCTCTTTGGTATCTCTCTGGGTAATTCCGCCTACGAACTCTTCACTGATGGAGTTTGCATCGAGAATATCTCCCGTCATGGAATGTGCGTCAACGACGTTTCCAATTGTACGAGCACTCATCCTTACGATTGGTACGAGTGCTACATTTCTCTCTCTCGTACACTCACCTGTTATCTATCACCAGCCACCAACTGTGGCTTGAACTTTTATCCACGTGTGAGACGATGACGGTATCTCGAGGCAAAGGTACAACCACGCTAACGCACTGTCAATGATGCAATCTTTGTACAGATCGCACCAGATAGTTAATCTACGGCACTGTAGCATGTGTCAAATCGAAAAGCGACTTTCCAAACGTGTTCTTATGATCCTCGAGACTTCACTCAACTGTTTTCAATCTCAACCAGGCTGGATTGCCACACAACCATCGGCAAAGCACCCCACAAGCTCCAAAATTGAACCACAGCGCATTCTTCCCATTCACAACCACCATTCAAACTTTCACCGGCCCAAAGTCGTTTTCAAAACACTTATGACGACACTTGGGCGCTAGCGTCGAGACTGCAAGATAAGGCTCGGACTCCGGTAAGTCATACGAGCCAAACACAAATTTAATCCAGAAATTCACAGAAATTCGGATAAATTCGATTAAAAAGCTGCTGTAGCTTTGATCGCTTTGTAAAATCTTGCCCTACTTTTCCCTTTTATTACTGTATCTATATACTCTTTAATGCTGTGTGTATTCGTCAGCCCAAGTTGGCTCCAATCTGATACCGCAACTTGTCTCCGGCCTCGGAATCAACCAAAGTGTAGTGGGTCAGACAATCCTGAGCTGCCCTGACCACCAGTTTGTTCCGGGAAGTCATTCCCTCTCTGAGCAAAAGCTGAATGCTCTCGTTTTCAGGAGTTCGCAACTCATGTCTGGTCTTGAGACAGTGCAAAAGAAACACTGACAGACTCTTGAAGGTCCAGATCTGAAGAGAAACCACATGGTCGTGGAAATACCGCTTACTAAGCATTCGAACAATGTCCGAGCGCGCCACGGTACTCACGTGCGTGATCAGAGACGTCATGACCTGGATACTCCAGCGTCCAAGCACATCACGTGCGGACGCGGGCTCCTGTTCTTCAGCAGACCCAGGGTATTTTCCAATCACCACGTCGGCCAGCGTGTGGAAGACGGCGGTGACGTGATTCTCGACTCCGGGCGGGTATCCTCTGATGACGTCTTCCAGCAGTCGCAGTCCGTCGACTCCCAGGTTGGTCAGCAGCAGTTTGGCACGCACCAGCTTGTACACGTGATCCGCCACGTATCCCGCCTCTTTCCACTTGTCTTGGACCACGAGACGATGGAACAGCGACTGCAACATGGGTGCTGACACCACAGTCTCCACTGAGTCGTTTGAGAGTCTTTCATAGCCTGACTTTTCCGACGTGGTGATATCGCGAGTATCTTCGGTTTCATGGTCGTCCACACTCTCCTTGGTATCTCTGAGCAAAATGGGCTCGGATAGAAGCAGGTCTCTGCGTTTCTTCTTGGTCCACACGTAGTCGTCGTGTTGCTGGATATCGTCATTGAAGAGAATGAAGGGTATCAGGGTGAGGATGGCCAGAGCGGTGATTATGCAGGACAAGAACAACCACGTGATCGGCGAATATAGGTATTCGACCGGGGTTTCTGCAAGAAAAGGCATGTTGGTGTAGCGATGAGGTTAAGGGGGTTTTGTTTTTTGTGATCTGAGATTAGCTATACTTGTAGATACTGTAGAGTACTGTTACAGATTAGGTAGAGCTCAAACAGTTGAGACTATTTGTATTTGAAGACACTCCAGAACCACACAAACTAGGGCAATAGGCGATAAAAAGATATCATTCGACTCAGTTGATTCAGGGTTGTCATTTGAGACTCATCAGAACCTGTTACTGGATTCATTAGGACCAATCTCTACGGCAGTCATACACCCACATCCAGCCATCTCGCTAAAGCGTCTAGTTTATTAAAATATCGTAACTCGTTACCAGCTGTGGAGTTTGGGACTTAATTCGCTCCACAACTCTTCGTCAAGACAATCGACCAAGGCGGCATTGTCGTCAGACGGATGTATCTACTGTTTTCGTCATTCTTCGTCCCCTTGCAGACCAGGCTACACCAGAAGTAGCTGGTCTCAGTGTTTCAACCGCTAGGGCTGCTGCTTACTGCTGCTTCACCGCTCGCTTAACAGCAACGGTCTTCTTGGCGGCGGTGTCTCCGACATAAACTCGGTCGTCCGCGCTCTCTTCCTTGGCTCGGATCTTCTCAAACTCGCCGACCTGGCGTCGGATTGTCTGCTCGTCCTTCTTGAGCGAGTGGTCAAAGAACTCGTCTTCGGGCCGTCGGTACGAGCCTCCGACTCGGTCCCACAGCGTAAAGAACTGGCCGTAGTTGTAGTTGAAGTACAGGTGGTGGACGGTGTGGCAGGCTGTTCCGTTGATGACGGGCGAGTTGACGAGGAACTCGCCGTCGTGGATCATGATGGTCCAGAAGTTGATGAAGGTGAAGAGGATCAGATACGAGATCTTGTTGAGAGGCAGCAGAAAGGGGAAGATGTGGTAGGGCAGCGACTGGAAGTAGCCGTCGAGAGGGTGGAAGGCGTGGGACGCAAACGGCGACGGCATGATCCACTTGTGGTGAGGCTTGTGCAGGTGCTTGTAGACCCACTTGTGGTGCAGGCCTCGGTGGATCAGGTAGACGCCACAGTCGGTGAACATGAGAAACAGCGGGTACTGCAGGATCATGTACAGCCAGCCGTGTTTCTCGACCTCCAGGTACATTCTCGAGTAGCCTCTGACCTCGGCCACAAACCAGGGGGCTGTGCACAGAGACATGAAGGGAATGGCGCTGAGAGCCTGGGTGATCTCCAGGGTGATCTGGTTCTTGAGGAACCGCGGGTGCTTGAACGTGTCGCGGTCAAACACAAACACGTACGACAGCGTGGCGAACGACAGGTACAGCAGCGCTCCAAACGTGGCTGTGATGACGGTGAAGGACAGAATCTGTCGGATGAGATGGTCTCGGGCGAAAATCGAGCCACACGCGAGCACGTGGTCGTAGGCGTGTTTCCAGAACACGGGCTCGCCGTAGAACTCCGGGTTCTTGGCGGTGGCAAGCTTGGCCGCGGCCTCGGGGAAAAAGTAGCCCGTGTTGCGGTCGATCAGCGACTTTGAGAAATCCTGGACTCGCAGAAACTTGGCCAGTTGAGGAGCGAGCTTCATGTGGTAGGGCAGAGCCTTGGCGTAGAGCCAGTCGAACACGTACGTGTCCACGGTCTCCAGAGCGATATCCATGGTGAGGTGGTGGAGTGTTACTGTAGAGTGTTGATTTCACTGTCTATGTTAGCCTTCTCGATATATATATATAAATGCGAGTAAACAGGCTTTTGGCTTTGGGGGGGGAACTGTAGCTGCTACTGTTGCACGCCAAACGGTGTTTTTCTCTTTTTCATTTGGT
This sequence comes from Yarrowia deformans, assembly GCA_900519085.1. Taxonomy (NCBI): domain Eukaryota; kingdom Fungi; phylum Ascomycota; class Dipodascomycetes; order Dipodascales; genus Yarrowia; species Yarrowia deformans. Next base: position 1,028,692 of record ULGY01000003.1, on the reverse strand, counting down.
TACCCTAGCCCAGCAAGTACGAGGGGAGCGAGCAAGGAGGTGGGTAAAACGGAGGGTTAGGGGTGAACAAAGCGTTAGTCACGTGATCAGATACATGGTGGACAATTATACGGTCACGTGACTGCCATAGCCCCATCTTACTACACCATCTTGGCCACCCTCGACTCTTGCACATTCTCAACGTTCAACTCTATCTTAGTTTTGACACGCTACTTTTATCAGATTCGGGTCAGGGGAAAGGGTTCAACTCGAGCCGAGAGGGGCGCAGGGCTACGGTAAGACCCAAAGGGGCACCACAAAGCCTGTCCATTGCTATCCCGTCATATCCCCTTGCCCCCTGCCATATTAATGACCCCATACAAAACACCCATCTCATCACCCCATACATGGAAGTATATTTATGAGCCGATATTTTTGCGGACGTGACAGAAGCTTATTTCAGTCGTTTGGGTCGTTTAAAAAGTAGGACTTTCGACACGGCGCCATGAGGGGAATAATGGTTGGGGGGAGAGCAGAAGTTGATTAATAAGCCGGATATTTACTTATGGAATATTGTGGTACACACGAAATTCTCTCCTGTTAGTCAGCACCATTCCAAAAGCGATTTATCATCCGTTTACCAACTCCTCTAACCTCGGCAACTGCTGCATTATCCATGCCCACTGAACGAACAGAGCGAAAAGCAAATCTCGAGGCAAGTGGTGTGTTGGTGTGATGGACAAGTACACGCCATTCGACACGTCCACGCCATCCACGTGTTTTGAACTGGTGAGCCTTTCACATGAGGGTTTGTTTTGAAACGGCTCAGCCTTTTTCGAGTCGAGATCGTCTAGCTCGTATTGCGAGGTCTAAGTCGGTCTAGACCTGGAGAAGCGGTGACTAAGCATCTGTACGATGGAGGCTGTGAGTAAGCGTGGGGGTCTCACGAATAGAGCAGGTCGAATTTGATACAATGCTGGATCGGTAGACAACGCTATGGCCTGTATGATTCACGTGATCAGTTCTAGACCATTCGTATCAACTAGTCAAGACAGGTCTGCTAAACATGCTCTAAATCTCTGTTTGAATACATTCATCTGCTTCACTCATCACAATCTGACAAATTGTAACGATGGATCTACAAGTACGCACCAGGTGCAAGTTCACTCGCTTGTCACAAGTGTTTTCGTATGAGATTCTTTTCATGCGCTTTGAACACGCATGAGCGGCGTCAGATGCATACAGAGTAGGGGGTATAGAACTACCTGTACTTGTAGTTGGAGTACACTAATTGAAATGAAAATGGTCTCGTGGGAATCCTCTCAGCGGGATAACTACAAATATTTATTTTTTCTGGCCTTTTTCCCTTTACCAATCCCAAATCATGTCCTCCTTCATTTCTGAAACTCGTACTCCCCGGATCGGCTGGTAGATGAACCCAATGCAGCCTTGAATCTTGTCGTATCCGTCGTATGTTCAGTGAAGATGGGTGACAGGTTATGACCTGCCGACTTTCTCAGTCCACAAATCGGTCTTGTAGAGTGTATGGTCAGACGACTACTGGTACATGAACAATTTGTGTAAAACGTGACTAAGTCGATTTCAACATAGTTGAAAATGATTCACGGACTACAAATCAGTGTTCAGTGATGCTAGTATCTATTATCTACTGTACAGGTGGTTGGAGCTCATCATCAACAGCTCACTGTCGTACCCCCAACGTCCTTTTCTCGAAGCTACCTTTCGGGCGGCTAATTCACCCTCTGTCTCTTTGCTCGAGGAAGGCGAGGTCCACGTCGCTCCATATCCTCGGTGATCCATCCCAGGGCAATCTCCAGAATGGTCTTGCCGGGATACTTCTCCTGTACCACCCCATAGGTCTCACAGCTCAGCATGGTGGACTGGCTCATATGGGCCACATGCGTAGGCCACTCGTTGAGTCCGTCAAAGATATGGGTAGCATACACAATAGTCGCCTGGCGGGTCTCGGTTTCTTCCTTGAGGAAGTTGAGCAGGTTGGTTCGAGCCAGAACGTCCAGATCAACCGTCACCTCGTCCAGCAACAGTGTTTCCCAGGGAACCAGCAGTCCCATGACCAATTGGACTCGTCGTCGCTCTCCATCGGACACCTCGTGCATGTGCCAGGTAGGATCCACGTCCAGCAGCTGAACCAGGTGGTCTCGTCGGTCAGGGTAGGCGTCTCCTCCCGAGTACTTGAGCAATTGGGTCACTTCAATGTCGTGTCTGACAATGGGATTGCCGGCCCATTCGGTACCCAGGTATCGGATTCCGGGAGGAGAGCAGTCTCTAAAGGGATCGAAGCCCTGGACCATGAGACTGTCTGCCTTGGCGAGCGTTTTGCCCGCGAGGATTCGCAGCAGGGTCGATTTGCCCGCTCCGTTGGCTCCGATCAGCAGCGTTCTTGATCCCGGCGGCAGATGGAACGAGGTGGGGTGAATTCCCACCAGTCCATTGGGGAAGATGTAAGATAGGTTAGAGGCACTTATCGACATGGTGGTAGTTCAGTTTGACGTGGTTTTTGTTAGACTCGATTGTTGTCGATTGTCGCCGATTTCACGTCAATCAGCCGTCTGTTATCGCCAATACCATTTACCTGCATGTCCTTGCATATCCACCGTAAGCCACTGTACAGCTCTGTCTCGTTCGGCCGGGTAACTGGGTGCGGCTGGTACATAAAAAAATGCTCGCTCATAAAATTCTCTCCCCACCCACCACCACTTCGGAGAAACGCAGCAACCAGTAGAGTCCGTTTTGGCCTCTGCCATGGAGCCATGACCGCAATCGTTCGGAGGGGGGGAGATCAAAATGGCCCTTTTCGCTAACACCAATCTGAAAATGTATCCACAGATGGAGTTTGATAGTAGAGTGGCGTACATCTTATAGATACGGAAACGACTGGCCGAAGGTCAGGAGTGGACACCATATCAGGCGTAGTTCTACTGCCTTGTTCTAGCTACGTGCAATGTGTTGATGGTATTCACTGTCAGCATATACGCAAAACCACATGCCTGTCCATGGTCTGACCAGGTTACACTGAAGAAGATCCATGATTAGAAGTGGGTGCTTGAAGCTTCCACTTGATTGTGAACGACTCAGTGTATTCATGCTTGCACAGCAGTAATCATGTCTCAAGGCAGATGACTCAGGTTGACAAAGGTCTTTTGTCGATTATCAGCTGTGCTGAATAAGAGGGAAAGATTCTCTGTCGGCAGGGAAAGCCTATGGTGATATGGAGGACTCCATGTCCATGGTTTATACAGCAAGTCGCTACTTGTACCGGTACTTGCACGTAGTAAGCCCGGTTATGGGCTATCAATGAATCTCACTAATCTCATATTGGCTATGGAGTTTGTCGGTATTCTACAGATGTGCTCAGCATCTTCGGCTGATTCGAACAGTAAGAAAATGTCAACTTGGGCACGCTTCAGTTCTATGAGACTTCACAGCCAAAATGCCCAGCTGACTGGACTTGTACAGTACATACTGTGGCATCTGTCATACCAGCGAAAATGCCATCTCGGTGTCGTTAATCCAAGCCTGACTAATCTACGCAATGTCCACTGGTGGATTGTAAAATGGAGCTGAGAGCTCAGTTAGTTCAGCCCGTGTTTTTTTACCAGGCTGAAGTCATACGAAACCCAAGTGTAAACTCAACTAAGGATGGAGGGGGACTGGGTTTTTATAAATTAGCTAGCCCAGTGTGTGAGGTCATGTGACCAAGAGAGTGTGCTAGCGTGACCAAAGAAGTCACGTGGCTAAGAGAGAGTATACACGGTGACAATTGAAGTCACGTGACTACCAGAGTTGTTTGCAGAGAGTCTCAGTACCTGTCTTCAGCTAAACCAGAACTATTCCACCCCACAGTCGTTTCAAAGAGCAACTGTTCTACACCAAACTGATCCTTGCATCAAGAGCTGTCTAACGGTAGACTTTTCATTCCTGTGGTGGATCACAACGTCTCATACCGCTGAGTCTTTCCACCGAGATGAGACGAGCCCTACCCAATCCCTTTAACCATCAGGACAATGCCGAAACCTCCTCCGTATCATCTGTATCGTGTATCATGTATCATCTTTATCAGCTCGGGTATCATTGTAATCTCGGGTTTAGCTGAGGCGAGCATAGAAGGCTCTGAAAATACGGCTCTGAACATACGAGACAGACATCCGTTGGCTCGAACTCTTCGCCATTCGAACTCACACACCGGCGTACGCCTAGTTCGAATCTATTATTTCTGAATGTATCTTTATACTGTTATTGAGACTCGGCCATCTCCTATTTGTATCAGCCACCACCTCCACCTATTCATTCTCCGCGCCTCTACCAGGGTATAATACTCTACGTTAACATTCCGCAGATCCGCTGATAGCCATTTTTCAGCTGGCCCTTGCGCAGAGGAGCGGCGTGTTTCGGAGGAAGCGAAAATGAAACCCTGAGGTTGAACGACCGAGTTTGCCGTTTGCCCCGACTAATGCAGCGTTAGTGTGCTCAGGGCGAGACAGGGTATGACATAGCAAGCAGAAGGTCGTCAAACGTCGTCAACCGCGCTAAACGGCGCTAACTGTGGTGAAACGTGGTCAAAAGTCGCTAAAGAGGTCGTCACGGTTACCCTCCCTATGACTCTACGTACCTCCGTACTCGTACTCCTACCTCCGCCACGTCCCGGGGCACATCCCGCATGAGAAGGCACTGAGGGTTTGCTGGGTGGGTCTTGGTCTTGGTAGTGCTTGGTAGGGGGGTATCATGGGAAGTGTTTGTTGCCCCGACTCTGCCATAAATCGCTATCTCTGCACGTGGCCATTGTTGCTTCTGATAAGAGCGGCCAAAGAGCGATATCTGTGGGGTAGCGGGGCTTGGCCTGTGGGCATCGTGTCTTTTGGCCTGAGATCCTTCGGGCCAGGGCCCTGTTCCGCCGGATCAAGCCTCGAATAAGCTCGTTTTTTTGCAGAAGCCCGCAAAAGCCGCAGACTGGGGGATTGTATCGGGGGTATAGTGTTCATCACGTTCCTGGCTTAAATCAGGTGGGCATGGTTGTTGCTGAATGATGAATGAGGTTGTGGAGATGAAGAATTTGGCCAAGTTTTCGCTCGCCACTCGTTCTACCGCTACTCCTTCAACCTCACTCCCGCCATTGCTTTGGAAGACTGCAGTGCGGGTACTGACGCTGGGTTCGGGTTAAAAAAAAAAAAAAAAAAAAA
>ULGY01000003.1:929994-1023051 GCA_900519085.1 Yarrowia deformans | reverse complement strand
AAAAAAAAAAAAAAAAAAAAACTAAAGTCCCTTTCTCGAGAGGCAAATGCTAAAGCAAGGCAAAATGTCAGACCCAAATAATACTGTCAATATCGTAGGAACCAGCTTCCTAGAAGAGAATGCGCGGTACGGCTGAATGAAAAGAGACCTCAGGAACGGCCCGCTTTGTAATCGGACCAATCAGAGGTGGTTATCTTCGTCGCTATCATTCTACCAGGGTGTACATACTAGACCCGTGTAAGAAGACGACAGCCAAGACTCCTACCAAATGTGACCAAATGTATCGAATGCAACCTGTCAATTTGGAAATGTCTCATCAAGCAGGTCGGAGTCTGCCCGATTTTTGGGAAGCGCGTAACGGCACGAAAATGGGGCAAAATGCTTAGATAAGTCGCCACACGGCTCGTGTAACAGAGACAATCTGATTCAGCCCCCAAACAGTCGGAGAAACCCTTCCGTATCAACCTTTCACGGCTCTCTGTCCGTCCCGATTGGCCCGAGCCAAATAAACCTTGGGGCAACCCTCTAGGTTTGGCCGTTGAATAAGTTTAAAAAAATTTGAGATGAGCGCCGATGCAAAGATTAAGTATCGGCTTGTAGACTAGAGGTGGGTGTCGCGACTTGTTCATATACCCGACACGGTCTGGCAGATTCACCGCGAGACACGGCAAAACACGTCTCGTTGCAACATTGAAAAAACGAGAAACGGCAGTCTTACACCATCAACTCGACCATTAACACACACACACACACACACACACACACACACACACACTGATACCTATATCAGTCTCACATCCGCCCTCATGCTAGATTACGAAGCAGTTCCGGGCTCAATCATTCTGGTCGACCAGGACCACGAGATTGTGGTGTCGCCCACGCCGTCGTCAGACCCCGATGACCCGCTGAATTGGACGCGCAACAGAAAACTACTGTCCATGTTCTGTATGGTCGTCTACATGGTCGCCATCGTCGTGCCGTCCAACTCGCTGTACTCCATCTTCTCGGTGCTCACCGACGAAAGTGGCCAGACCCTCGACGAACTCAACCAGGGAACAGGATACATGTTTCTCTTTTTCGGCCTCGGCTGTCTCATCTGCCAGCCTCTGGGCCAGCAGTACGGAAAGCGACCCATCTACCTGCTCTCCGTGCTCGGCACACTCGCCGTCCAGCTCTGGAGTCCCTACGCCAAGTCTCAGGGCGCCTGGATCGGATCGCGTATCCTTCAGGGAGCCCTGGGAGCACCTATGGAGACCATGTGTGAAATCACCATTTCCGACGTCTTCTTTGAACACGAACGAGGCCGATGGGTCGGAGTCTACGCGTTTGCCCTCATGTTTTCATCGTACATTGCTCCCCTTGTCGCTGGCTTCATTGCCGAGGGCATGAACTGGAAATGGGTCTTCTACTGGGGCTCCATTTTCAACGGCGTGTGTCTGGTTTTTCTGTTTTTTTTCTTTGAGGAAACCAACTACGTGCGAGAACACGTGGCCCAGCCCGTGCCCAAGGACGGTTGCTCCGTTCTGGAGGGCTCTTCGGGCTCTTGCGGAGGAGACCCTGAAAAGACCGAGGACTTTTCCGAGAACCGATCCGAGTCGTCCCTGGAACACCAGCAAAAGCCCATGAAGACGTTCCGAGAGAAACTCGCGCTGTGGGACAAGCCCCGAAAGAATATGCTGTGGGAAATGTTCAAGCGACCCTTTATCATCTTCTTCAAGTTCCCCCCGGTGGTTTACGCTGGCTTCCTGTACGGCTCCGGCATCATCTTCTTCAACATTCTCAACGCCTCGGCGTCCATGATTCTGTCGGCGCCTCCCTACAACTTCAAGCCCTCCATGGTCGGTCTCTGCTACGTGTCGCCCATCGTCGTCACCTTCATCACCTCCTGGTACTCGGGCTACCTGTCCGATCTGCTGCGAATCAAGCTGGCCAAACGTAACGGCGGTCTGTCCGAACCGGAGCATCGACTGTGGATCATTCTCATCCATATCATTCTCAACCCGGCCATGCTGGTGCTGTATGGAGTCGGAGCATACAACGGCATCCACTGGATCGGTCCCGTGATCGGAATGGGTATCATTGGCGGTCTGGCCACCATCCCTGCCGTCTCCTCCGTCAACTACGCGCTCGATTGCTACCGAGAAATCGGCTCCGACTCGCTCGTGACGCTCATTGTCATCCGAAATTGCATGTCCTTCGGAATCGGCTACGGCATCACGCCGTGGATCACGCGCGAGGGTCTCAAGAACGCGTTTGGCGAGGCTGCGGGCGTCTCGGCGGCCTGTATGGGCACCTTTTTCATTGTTCTCGTGGTCGGCAAGAGAATGAGAAACTGGACCAAGAAGGACTACTGGAACTTTGTCCAGAAGTCGATTGACAACGGCATGGTCCATTAGAAAGATAGACATAGAGAGATTGGTGAACGTGGAGGATTTGCATTGAATATATTGTTTGTATTGAAGAGTGTGTCTTGTCGAGTTTGTCGAGTGTGTCTTTTCGAGTGTTTGTAACATTTGTTGAGTGTTTGTAACATTTGTAGAGTCTTTGTAGTTCGTTATTGGGTACGACAAAAAGAATCCGCCCTGGCTTCGCTTTCTCAATCTCGTTCCTCAAGCAATCGAAGTTTTGTTGCTCCAAGTGAACGACCAAACAACAACCTGTGATGCGCGTCTATTAAATCGACGAATCCACTGGCTGTAACGACAGTTGTCACTCCGTCAACGCATTGTCCACCAGTGCTACGCCCAGTGGCGAGATCGACAATGAGACGCAGACACCCCAGAAAGAGACATACCGATTGTTATCGTACGACTTTTGCTGGGATGTTTCAACCAGAGACTTGAAGTCGACAAGAGAAGGAAAACCATGGCACAGATCTCCAGTGCACGTGATCTTCTGACTCAAGCTTGGATCTCGCAAGCTGACTTCAGAAACGACATACTTGCCTTTGGAAACTCGTGAAACAGCCCATCGAAGCACACAACAGGCAACCCTGTCGAAGCAAACGGTCCAATGTAGTCCCTGGCATTGGGGCTGCGATAATAGCACATTGCAGTCTCTTTGGTGAGAGTGTCAATGTAGAAGACCGATGTCGACTCTGGCTGTGTTGAATGCCTTGGTACCTTCAAGAACAGAAACACTCGATGTCCTTGAACAACGTGGCCCAGGAAAGTCTTGTCTTTGAATGTATAAACGGTCGGAGGGGTCGGCTCCCAGTCTCTATCAGTCTCTTCCATGTCTTCGTAATCCTGCAGCAAAACCATGCTTTCGTAATGGCCACCAGAGGAGTAATAGTGATTGTAGATGATGAGCATGTGTGGAAGCGAAACAAATCCAGCAGTCGACGGTCTCCGTTCCCGAGGCACATCTACACACATCAATATGTCATGATCGCTCGTGTAAAAGAATCCGTCCGAGTCTCACGCGAGAGCGAATGAGTCGCGACAAACTTCTTCATCGTAAAGCTGCTCATGCTTCAAAACAGGTTGACGGCCAAACTTTTCAGGCGACACACGAGACATGAAGCGTGGGGTAAGACTGGCTCCAGGTTTCTGACGTCGTTCGTATTCAACCGCGCATTCTCTCCAGGACTTGCGATGAGAGTATTGAGGCTCGAACCAGGGACATGCTTCTTGTAATCGTTGTTGGTAGAGATCCTCAGAGATGTCGGATCGGTAGAAACGACACGTTTGCGACAGAGCGTAGAGTGAGGTTACATCCAGGTGATTGTATATGTTGTCTGCGATTTCCCTGGGAAGGTAGTGGGATTGAGGAGGTGGAATGTTGAAAGAGTGGGTGGCACATAAGGTGGAAATGAGGTCTATTAGATATTCTTTTGAACTGCTACAACCTGATCCTTGCAAGGGGTATGCCAGAGACTGGTCATGGCAGGAGGGAGTGAAGGGGGTTGAGGCTGTAGATGTTGAGGCTGTGAGTGTTTGGCAGTAGCTTTAGATTTATGATACCAACTAAGTCGTTTCATCTATTCTATTCACGTTTATCATCTCACCAGGTGTTGGTAGTATCCACTCTTACAGCTACAATTATGTCGTTGGGGGTTGACTTTACTTGAAGTGACGTTCTGCAGATGGAATGTTTCTTGACTCAAAAAACTTTACTTGACTCAAAATATACTCCGCTTAGACTCATGGTTCTCACAGTGAACATATTCGTCGCTTCCAAAGTCCGCATTTCCTCTTCAATTGAGCCAGAATTTCATCAGTAGCTTCCTTGGTACCACCTGACCTCGAGAAACAAATTTCCATCTCCTTCACTGCTCCCACCACGTGATTATGGACAGTTCCACCACCACTCCAAGTAACTCTAACTGCAACCACTCCTGCAACGATATGCACTGAAATATTTCCACCATACATTGCATACATTGCATATCGACAGCCAGCACAGTCAGCACACTCTCAACACACTCTACACAACATGAGTGACAGAGAACGAGGACGGAGCCGATCACGAGGACGGAGCATGTCACGTGATCGGTCGTCTGCACGTGACCGGTCGTCTGCACCACCACATGACCGCAAACGAGACCACTCCGATTCCCGGTCGCCACGCCATTATAGGTCTGACAGATCGCGAAGCCGTTCCCGGTCGTATTCTCGACGGTCGTATTCTCGATCTCGATCTCGGTCGCCCCGACGGAAGCGACGACGACACAGAAGCAGTCGCAAGAGCCGCGGATCGCGACGGGACGGAGATCCAAGACGCAAAGACGGGCCTAGAGGTCATGACGACCGGAGTCCCTTGGCTCCAAGAGAGGTGGAGGATGTGACCGACGTCAGGGGTGGTCGAGATGATCGGGTGGAGGATAAGGGAGGAAAGGAGGATCAGGCTGAAGGCGAGAAGGATGCTTCAGTGGAGGAATCAGAGGATAAGAAGGAAGAGGAGGATAAGGAGGATAAGGAGGAAGAGGAGGAACTAAAGGACTCCTTGGAAGCCGCCGCCGAAGAACTCAAGAAACTCATGGAGCTGAAATCCGGAGGCCGATACGTTCCTCCTGCGAAAATCCGGGCGCTCCAAAAGCTGCTGGTCCAGGACAAAACGTCCAAGGAGTACCAGAAGATCCAGTTTGACAATCTCAAAAAGGGAATCAACTCGCTGGTCAACAAGGTCAGTGCCCAGAACATCCGCGACATTGCCGGCGAGATCTTCACTCTCAATCTCATCCGAGGCCGAGGTCTGTTTTGCAGAAGTGTCATGACTGCCCAGAGCTTGGCTTTACCCTACACGCCTGTCTACGCCTGTCTTACGGCGATTGTCAACTCAAAACTGCCCCAGGTTGGCGAGCTGCTGGTGCGGAGACTCATTTTGCAGTTTCGACGAGGCTACAAGCGCAACCAGAAGGACGTGTGTCTGTCCAGTGTGACGTTCCTGGCCCATCTGTGCAACTACCACGTTGCCCACGAGGTTCTAGTGCTTCAGCTGCTGCATCTGTTACTTGAGACGCCTACAGACCACTCTGTGGAGGTTGCTGTGGCGTTCATCAAGGAGTCCGGCGCGTTTTTGGCCGAGGTTTCGCCTGCCGCCAACAATGGAGTCTTTGAGCGGCTGCGGGCCGTGTTGCATGATGGAGAGCTGGAAAAACGAACGCAGTACATGATCGAGACGCTTTTCCAGATCAGAAAAGAAGGCTACGAAAACTACCCCGTGGTCCAGGAGGAGCTGGATTTGGTGGATGAGGAGGACTATGTGACGCATATGACGGGTTTGGACGACAAGTTCACCGACGACAAGCTGCTCAACTACTTTGTTATGGACCCGGATTATGAGGCCAACGAGGAGAAGTATGCGTTGCTGCAAAAGGAGATTCTAGGAGACTCCGACGATGAGGATGAGGAGGACGAGGAAGATGGAAAAGAAGCCGAGGGTGATGACGAAGAAGAGGACGAGGACGAAGAAGAGGACGAAGAAGAAGAGGCATCTACTTCGGTCGTCAGAGACCTCACAGGTGCAGAACTTGCTCAGCTGCGAAAGAAAATCTACCTCACGGTCATGTCGACCATGTCGATCGATGAAATCGTGCACAAGCTCGTCAAGCTGTCTCGAACCGTGATTGAGATTCCCGAGGGGCTTCCTGAAGACCAGGCGTTGATTCTCCGTCTGAAACGGACGCAGGAGGTGACCAATATGCTTGTGGAGTGTTGTGCTCAGGAAAAGATTTACAACAAAATCTACGGAGGCACAGGAGAGCGGCTTTTGCGACTATCACGGGAATGGAGAGCCAACTTTGAGAACACCTTTGTGTTCTTCTACTCGGTGATTCACAGATACGAGCCCAACCAGATCCGAAACATTGCTACGTTCTTTGGGTACTTGTTGGCGTCTGATTCCTTGTCGTGGAAGGTGTTGCAGGCTGTTTTGCTCACCGAAGAAGACTCCAATCCCTCCAATCGAATCTTTCTCAAGATCATGTTCACAGAGATGCGTCAGGAGCTGGGCATGGATATGTTGAGGGAGCGACTGTGCAAGCCGTTTGTGCAACCGTACATTTCTGGTATGTTCCCCAAGACGAATGCTTCGCATGTTCGGTTTGCCATTAACTATTTCACGGCCATTAACTTGGGGCCTTTGACCGATGGCATGCGAGAGATTCTTCCTGGTCTGGTTGAAGAGGAAGAGAAGTTGAAGCTGGAGGAGGAGGAGAAGAGGATGGAGGAGGAGGAGAAGAAGAGGGAGTACGACAGCTACGATTCCTACGACAGCTATGACAGTTACGATAGCTACGATAGCTACGACAGCTACGACAGCTACGACAGCTACGACAGCTACGACAGTTACGATTCGTATGACTCCTATGACTCCTATGACTCGTATGACTCAGTGTCCGAAGACGACGATCGGGGACGAGGTCGACGACGAGGAGTGGGAAGCAGAAGACGGTCTCTTACTCGATCTCCCGGGTCACGTGAGAGGTCACGTGAGAGGTCACATTCGCGGTCTTTGTCACGAGGACGACGGCGTTCCAGATCTTATTCGCGATCCCGGTCGCCTTCTCGTTCCTTCTCTCGCTCCCGATCTTATTCCCGATCGCCTTCTCCGAGACCTAAATCTAAAGCGTCTAGAACCCGGAGCAGGTCGCCGGACGTTCGAGAAGGTCGATCTAGGTCGCCAGACACACGATCTCGTCGGTCCAGATCACCGGTGAGACGTTCTGGTCGTTCTCGTTCCCGTTCTCGCACTCCGGAGAATTCGCCTCCTCGAAAACGAGTTCGAGCCAGTGATTTGTTCTAGCCGATACTGTATTAGTAATTGAATGTATTTTTATTGATTTTAATGGAGACTGGGTTTTTGTTGGTGACTCATTTTCCGCCTTTTCGTCTTTTTGTCCGATTTTTAGCCGACTTTTGCCCGTTTTCTGTTAACCGTCATGTTACCCCATTTTCGCCTTTTCCGCCATGTCACCTTATTGCCGACAACCGTTTTTTCCGGCTACAACCGGGTATTAGCGCATTGGTTCCCCCCCCCCCCCCCAAAAAATAAGCTTCTGTTGGCCACTGTACAACGACACGATTGCTAAGCAACGTCATGTGTCTGTAGAGACACGAGTATATATAGAGAGAGGGAGGGGGGGTGGTGGTTTTGCTTCGTAAATTGTTCCGTCAATATCAACGCACACACACGTGAGTATCTAGGATTGGATCTGACCAATCAGACGTCAGAAAAGGACGGTCTGCCAGTCACTACCACTCGTACCGTCGCAGTCCAAACTCAAATGCAACATTTGCCTTTGACTATTGTTCCGGACCCAACAAGAGCAGGGTAAGTGAGAGCAGCTGCAAGGAGAGACGCTCATAGTTTAACAACTCACCCAGCAGACCTATTCTACCCAGAAATTCACAACACATCTTTCCAACACGACAATGTTGCGAACCACTCGAATTCTGCCCTCCAAGATCGGAGTCGCCGCTCGAACCCGAGCCGTGACCCAATTCCAGCGATGCTACAGCTCTGGTGAGTGTGAGAGGTTTTTAGAGGAGGAGGAAGGAGGAAGCTGAACGGCTTTGATTTAGGAAGTCGGTGAGCGACAATGGCAGACAATGACAGAGGCCAAACGATGGCAATTGTTTGCAGCAATTGACTAAGGACTGCCTCTGTGGACTGTCTCTGTCTGTGTCTGTTCCGTCCTGTCGCCACCTGGTTACACGGCTCGTGCTGTCCAATGCCGCCCATACTAACGCAGCTAACGAGGAGCTCGACGTCCTCGTCATCGGAGGAGGCCCCGGAGGCTATGTGGCCGCCATCAAGGCCGCCCAGGCCGGCCTCAAGACCGGCTGTGTCGAGAAGCGAGGCTCGCTCGGAGGAACCTGTCTCAACGTGGGCTGTATCCCCTCCAAGTCGCTGCTCAACAACTCGCAGATGTACCACGCCATCAAGACCGACTCCGCCAACCGAGGAATCGAAGTCTCCGACGTGAAGATGAACATCGCCAAGATGCAGGAGGCCAAGGAGACCTCCGTCAAGGGGCTCACCGGCGGCATCGAGATGCTGTTCAAGAAGAACAAGGTCAACTACTACAAGGGCGCCGGCTCGTTTGTGTCCGACTCCGAGGTCAAGGTCGACCCCATTGAGGGCGGCGAGGCCGTCACTCTCAAGGCCAAGAACATCATCATCGCCACTGGCTCCGAGCCCACCCCCTTCCCCGGCATCACCATCGACGAGAAGAAGATTGTCTCTTCCACCGGTGCCCTGGCCCTGGAGTCCGTCCCCAAGAAGATGGTCATCATCGGCGGAGGCATCATTGGTCTCGAGATGGGCTCCGTGTGGTCCCGACTCGGCTCCGAGGTGACTGTCGTCGAGTTCCAGAACGCCATTGGCGCCGGCATGGACGACGAGATCGCCAAGGCCGCCCAGAAGATGCTCACCAAGCAGGGCATCAAGTTCAAGCTTGGCACCAAGGTGCTGTCCGGCAACGTCGAGGGCGAGAACGTCAAGGTCGAGGTCGAGAACGTCAAGAAGGGCGACAAGGAGACCCTTGATGCCGACGTTCTGCTCGTGGCCATTGGCCGACGACCCTACTCCGAGGGCCTCAACCTCGAGGCTGCCGGCGTCGAGAAGGACGACAAGGGCCGAATCATCATCGACCAGGAGTACCGAACCAACAAGGCCAACATCCGATGCATTGGAGACGTCACCTTTGGCCCCATGCTGGCCCACAAGGCCGAGGAGGAGGGAGTCGCCACCGCCGAGTACATTGCCACCGGCCACGGCCACGTCAACTACGCCGCCATCCCCTCGGTCATGTACACCCACCCCGAGGTTGCCTGGGTCGGACAGACCGAGCAGCAGGTCAAGGAGGCCGGCATCAAGTACAACGTCGGCAAGTTCCCCTTTGCCGCCAACTCTCGAGCCAAGACCAACCTCGACACCGAGGGAACCGTCAAGTTCATTGCTGACAAGGAGACCGACCGAATTCTCGGCATCCACATCATTGGCCCCAACGCCGGTGAGATGATTGCCGAGGGTGTTCTTGCCCTTGAGTACGGCGCTTCTTGCGAGGACATTGCTCGAACTTGCCATGCCCATCCTACTCTTTCTGAGGCTTTCAAGGAGGCTGCCATGGCCACTTATGACAAGGCCATCCATTTCTAATGGAGCTTAGTAGATAATTATGATAACGGACTGGTAGTGACGGTAGTGAGTGGCCGTAGGTCACGAACGGACAACGACCGTTTGTAGAATCTGTAGCTGAAGGACAGTTGTAAAGCCACCAGGTGCACTATCAAGGTGTATATACACGGCTGAAGTGTGCCAGAGCGGTTACAATGGTGATGTCTCTAACCGGATCAAGACACACAGGCGTAAGAAGCAAAGAAAGACGTTACTTGTGCCTGAGTGAGTCAGGTCAAGAATGTCTTCTGAGTTGATTCAATTTCGTTGTACATAGATCGACACTGCGGAGATGCTGATAAGATCGCAAGATTAGTAATACGAGAGGAGATTATTTGGGGGGTGGTTTTGATCACGTGAGTGGAGAAACAATCAATGCCTTTCAACGCTCTCAAGCTCTCAATGCTCTCAATACACTCTCCGTATTTGCTCGGAGAAACCCGGAAGAAATAAAATTGCACTAAGGGAAAAATGTTGAATATGCTGCATGCAGTCCACGACGTGCGTGCATGAAGTGTATAGGTGGTGGATCAACCTTTTTTCAAAAAGAAAAAAAAAATCAACCAAAAGAAGAAATGTATCCTCATCTGGAGAGCGCTGAGAGGGCAAAAAAGTGATTTCTGGCAGGATCGAACTGCCGACGTTCTGCGTGTTAAGCAGATGCCATGACCAACTAGACCAAGAAACCGCGGTTTGGTGACTAAAAAACGGTGATATCCGTCTAGTTCTGAAAGAAGTAAAAATCGGCGAAATCACGTGATTTCGGGAGGAGTGTAGTGGCAATAGATTG
Source organism: Yarrowia deformans (assembly GCA_900519085.1). NCBI lineage: Eukaryota > Fungi > Ascomycota > Dipodascomycetes > Dipodascales > Yarrowia > Yarrowia deformans. The sequence continues at coordinate 1,012,637 of ULGY01000003.1, read as the reverse complement.
TTAAAGGTGATTTTATCAGGGTGGTGAAAAGTCCTGCTGAGTTCTTGGGGGGTGGAGTGTAGTTAACGAATTTATTCTAGTTTATTGCAAATTAATCTGAATTACAAGAGTAAATGAATAATAATCAGATTAATTCAAAATCAATTCAGAGGGGACCGTTTGCGAACATGTAGTACGTTGAACGACTTTGGTGTCGAGCATTAATAGGGTTTTAGTGGAAAACGTGCTTAGGTGGTAGCGTTAGTACATCTCTCAGGATACTTCTATAGAGTCTTCGCTACAACTCGTCTTCAACGTCTACAAAGAGCACTACACCTTCCAGAACCATACCTGGTACTCATAAATAATGCAATTCAATACTCAACTTGGTCTTCAGACACGTCAACTTCTGTCTTCAGCGTCAACTTGACTTCTCCAACCTCAAGTTCGTCTCTTCATGAAAGCCCGGCCAATAATCGGCTCCAGGGCTTTCGGCAGCCATTCCGAAGCGTTGCCCTTGAAAGCCCACCCCTCAATCACAGCGTCCTCGTTGCTGCTATCCTCGGAGTCTGTGGTTTCGGCTTCACTCTCTCCATATTGGTAATGGTCAATCTCCATGTTGAAGATGGCCACTTTTCCTCCCCCTAGAGCCACTCGTTCCACGTAGCCAGCAGCGGGCCACACGCTTCCCGAAGTGCCAACAACGATGATCAGGTCCACGTCTTCGTCCTCGAGAAACTCGTCGGCCGTGTTCATGACCTTGAACGGCAACGACTCGCCAAACCACACCACGCCGGGTCTCAGCAGACCCTCTTTGCACTGGGGACACGTGGGCAGCTCGGAGACGGGAATCCGGTGGCGTTGCAGCTGCGCCGAGTTGTAGTTGTCGGTGATGCTGAGAGCGGGTGTTAGTGGGTCTGCGACATTGTCCTCGGTGGAGTATGAGCAGAAGAAGGAGGTGCATTTGAGCGCAAACAGGTCGCCATGGAGCTTGAGAAGCGCCTCTGGCGGGTGGTCTGCACGTGACGAGAGCCCGTCAACGTTCTGTGTGAGTGTCAGAAACCGTCCGGGTAGTCTGCGGGCTAGTTCGGCTAGTGCAAAGTGGCCTTGGTTGGGTTTAGCCATCAACGACATGTGTCTTCGGTGGGCGTAAAACTGCCAGACGGTGGACGGGTCGTTATGGAAAGCTTCGGGAGTGGCCAGCTCGGCGGCGTCGTAGTTTCGCCAGATCCCTCCTTCGCCTCTAAAAGTCGGTAGACCGGATGATTGTGACAGCCCTGCTCCTACAAGAGCCAGGATCTTGCGGGAAGAGAGCAGGTGTTTCTGGAACGATTCCAGGTCGGCAGAAAGCATGAGTCGAGGTATTCGGAACACGATGAAGGTTGCGGTGATGTTAGGGTAGTGTTTGAATGTGTCAGAGTGTGTTGGTGATGGTGTTGTATGACTAGGATGCATGAAATGGATGCATGAAATTTAAGCCCTGTGGGGCATGACGGTTTTTATTATGATGTTTAAATACTGGTGTAGACTGATGTAGGAAAATAAAGTGGTGTATAATCTTTGAAAAACACTTGCTTTGTGTAAATTCACTACTTTAGATCAACATTTAACCGTCTGGTATAATTCTACGTAAAGCGTTACAACCCCGAATCGAACCCACAAGCCTCAGCTCACTCCACCTCTATCAAACAGTCGACATCGCGTAAGTGCTCGCACCTCGTACTTACACCGTACTTACACGACCATGAACCAATCCATCGCCGACGCGATCGAAACGGCTCGGCCCGCTGTGATGAAGGCCGCCGCCGAGAATGCGCCCATCTCGGATCTCATCTCGCCGCTCTTCGACGGCATTTACACGCTCGACAACGACATTGACAACAACAAGGTGTTTGAGGTGTTCCACTCGTTGCCCGACAGGTCGCTTACCACCTACTACAAGGTCATCAAGCGGCCACTATCGCTGACGCAGATCAAGCGGTCCATGCCCCGGTACCGCAACATCCAGAACTTCATCCACGACTTGGCCCAGATCACCTACAATGCCCGGCTCTTCAACATGAAGGGCTCGGGCATCTACAACGACGCCGTGTTTCTGGACGGCTACCTGAACAAGGCCATTGAGGTGCTTGGCGAGACAAACAAGTTTTCGAGCGACGATCTCGCGTACCCTGTGATTGGACCTCTTCCCGAGGGTTCCGACGTGGAGATGGAGTTCGGGTCCGATTCGTCAGAGGACGACATGAGCGACGACTCAGACGATGACGTGGACGACGATGGTGGCCGGCGCAAGTCGCGACGCAAGTCTGTGAGGACCAAGAAGAAGATGGACTCGGACTCGCAACGAAGCCGCATGGACGACATGCCCCGAAAGCGAGGACGGCCTCCGATTGTGGACAAGCCGCACGAGTACCGAATCAAGGCGATTTTGCGCGGGGTGCGAAAGGCCCGTGACGAGCAGGGCCTGGTGCGGTCCTTCCCGTTCGAAAAGCTGCCTGAAAAGCGAGACTACCCGGAGTACTACCAGGAGATTGCCAAGCCCATTGCGCTGGACAATATCAAGAAGAACATCAAGCGGCGCAAGTACGACACGGTGGAGGCGTTCCTCAACGACATGAACCTCATGTTTGCCAACGCGCGCCAGTTCAACCTGGAGGGCTCGCAGATCTACAACGACGCCATGATTCTGCAGCAGGAGATGATGCTGCTGGCCGACGAGGAGATGCGCAAGCCAGACTCGACGTACCAGGACCTGGCGTCGCGCAATAACAACAAAACGTCGCGACTACCGCTCGATAGCGTCCAGCACCGAGGCGACACGTACCGAGTGGGCGACTGGGTGCATATCCACAACATGAACGACCCTTCCAAGCCGACCATTGGCCAAATCTTCCGAATCTGGCAGGCGCCCGACGGCCAAAAGTGGGTTAACGCATGCTGGTACTACCGGCCCGAACAGACGGTCCACAGAGTCGACAAGGTCTTCTACGAGAACGAGGTGGTCAAGTCTGGCCAGTACAGAGACCATCTGGTGGACGAGATTCTGGAGAAGTGTTTTGTCATGTTTTTCACCCGGTACCAGCGAGGCCGGCCCCAGGGCATTGGCGACAGAATGGTCTACTTGTGTGAATCGCGATACAACGAGGTGGAAAAGACCTTCAACAAGATCCGGACCTGGAAGGCGTGTATTCCCGACGAGGTGGACTCGTTGGACTACGCCATGGATCTGTTTGAAAAGGTCCAGCCTCTGAGAAGACTGCCCTCGCCCATCAAACACACCCTTGCTCCTGGAGCCCGAGAAGACGACCCTGTTCCCGAGGCCACCCTTGGTGTTGAGAACGCTCCTCCCGTGATTGGAGCTGTCTATCGACGTCCCTACGATCCCTCTGATCCTCCCGAAGAGCCCACCCCTGCTGATGAGTACATTGAGCCTCCCCAGTTCCAGCGAACCAACAATAACAACAACAACAACATTCCTGGCGACTTTGCTTCCCCCCAGCCTCATGGTATGGCTGTCAAGCCTGGTTCAGGTCACATGGCTCCTCGACCTGCTCCTGAACAGCCGTCTGTTCGAACTGTGGTTCCTGGCAACTCGGCTCTTCATCCCCATTACACCCCCGCTCCTCTGCAGCACATCCAGATGCAGGGACCTGTGCCGGTGCATGCCCAGCCCATTGGGCCTGTGGGCGAGCAGCAGATTTTCCAGGTGGTGGGTCCCCCCGTCAACTTCACGCTGCCTGAGCCCGTGCAGCAGCAGCTGAGTGCAGGCTACGAGCTGGATCCCGAGACCAACGAGCCGTCCAAGGTGGCTCGATGGCCTACTCAGGAGAAGACCATGGCTGTGCAGTGGTTCATTTCGCCGCCGGTGCATTGTCCCGACACGTTTGAGCCTAGTAAGGACACTCAGATGTACGGCAAGCTGAAACTGAGTCGATCTGGCGAGCCTCCGACCAAGATGCGAATTGTGCGGGTCGGACACAGTGCAAAGTACCTTGCTTTCAAGGCTAAACAGAGGGCGGAGAGAGCAAAGACTGGTGTCAAGAGTTAGACCGAGAAGACCAAGTGTTTATAATGTAATTTTATGTGATTAACGGAAGGTGTTGAGATGGTTGGGGGTGACGTTTGAAGGGCGATTGAATGATTACAGTGCCAGAAAGAACGGATGTACAGAGTCCTTAAGTGGTAGCTAACTGTCTGTATGTCTCGTACACTTGAAGAGGTTGAAATGTATAGGAGAAGCCCCATAAACACTCAGCAGATGTAGATTAGTAGGTGGTTGAGGAATGGAACAGTCAAGTCGATATCTGCGAGTGTACAGCACTATAGTAAGATGAACAAGTAACAATACAAGCTCTCAAACAGTTCACAGGCATGAAGGACAGCGTAAAACTAACGATACTAAGAGAGATGCTCCAAAGGAAACAATCTCAACTCACGTATATATTCAAGTCGTTACTCTTCAAGGTCAAACGCGATTACCAGATCAGACTCTGATGGCAACACGTGTGATGTGAGCACTTGGTAGCCAACATAACTACATTTTTATCAGCCCTTCAGTTTGTATGACAACAGAACGGCTGTAGAACTCGTATATGTTAGTTTTCATCTTCTTACACGTGCTCAAATCTGGTGACTGCTGATGTGCTACACGGAATCGGATGCAGTAGTTCCGCACTATCGTCTTCATCGTTTCTCTTGCTAGAACTACAGGTACAGTATGTACCACCACACTAACCTCGGCTAGTGCGGCCACCAGTTTAGTCGAGAATGCGTGTTTTCGGTTAGTAGCGGGTTTATTCCACAGAGGTAATGTTTGACGTCTTCATAAAGAAAACCCGTTAGACTGTTTCTCTTGGTGTTATTGCAGGAGTGCCCAGGTTTTCAAATGCCGACAGAACGGTAGATGTATGATATATGTATGATACATAACACTGGCAATTGAAACAGCAGAATTCAATAGCACTCACTCGCACTACAACAGCACCGTTAGAACATTCCATTAGTCAGTCTAACACCAGTTCTAGCGGCCATGCTAGCGTCGCTAACCTCTGTACAGTAAGTACAGTAGCTCCTTCTGCGGAATGTCGTATCGTGCAGTAGTCTACTCTGAACAGGGAGGGCGGTATGAGTGTACAGACCGTTACAGTACAGTACAGTAGGTACATGTACCAAACAGATAGACAATGAAGCTGTTTTGTGTAACAGGTTCATGTGTTCGACGGTGTGGTCTTGTTTTGAGGCACTGGTCACATTACCGCAAGTTTTGTAGTTAACACCTATTGTGGTGGCCGTAAAAGAGTAAAACAGCAACAGCTCGAACGAGAGTACCAGCCCTGGAAGATGATCAAACACCGTTTCTCATCAAGCACCATATTTTTTCGTAGCTCACTCTTCTCTTGGACCCTGTCAAGCCTCTACAGTAGCCACCCCATCTCACCATACAAACCAACCTCCATTTGGCTCCTCTAAACATCGCCAAAACTCAACTGCATTCCCATTGATAGCTTCAATTTCAGAAATGCGTAAATCTGACGACATTTTTGTATTACAACACTCTGAGTTGGTGCACCGACGTATTTCCCTAGAATTCTCTCTACTTGTTCTGTAGCGTTCTTCAATCGAAAGTCGCAGTCCTTTGGGTTGCAAGAACAGCTCTCTACTCTAAGAAATGCCTGTCATTTTCACAGGATAATAAATAGGACCAAAATGAAAGCACTTTTATACTGCAAACCTGGTATTCTGGGTCTGTTGGTGTTCTCCAGTCATCTCTAGCGCTCGACAGGGGTGACCTATCGTAGCATGGAGTCTCGAAGCCAACGTTACGACATCGTGTGGATCTGTGTAAGACAGGGAGGACAATTACTGCGTGTGTAAATACTTATACAGTCATCGTTGTTTATTTGTTTTGCAATATTCGCCAGACATAAACACGCTCCACTCTCTCGTTTCAGCCCTTTTATGCACCTCTCTACTCGTACAGGAGCCCCAACCGGAATAGTCATCCACGGCTGTACGTACGAAAGACGTCATTTCAGGACGTCATCAGAACGTCATCAAAACGTCATTTCAGAACGTCAGTTCAAAAACGTCAAACGTCAGGCAAACGTCTGGCCGATTCCAGCCAATCGAGACACGCCATTTCCCGTTTGAGTCCAGAACACGCAAAACTTGTCAAAACGCAGAAACCGCCCTAGTCGCCAAACTCGGCAAAACGCGCCCGTCAATAACAGGGTGTAGAACAGGGTGCGAGACACGGCTGCATATTTGGCATATTTGGCATATTTGGGCTAAACTCGGCCCAACTCACCATGGCGGGCCAGACGAGACAAATTCGAGGCTGAGGACCCTGGTGGTGGTCTGAGGAGGGCCGGAAAGGCTGTAATATATTTACCAAGGCGTTTCAAGGCGTTTGCAGGCGTTTGCAGGCGAAATTAAGACATATTTAATGACCTAGTTAGCTGTCTAAATCACTGTCTAATTTGACTGTCTAATTTAGAGAGCTGCCAAATTAACCTGATTTAATTCCAGGCCATTTGATTGCTGCAAGGCATTTCGTTGAGTGCCACGTATTACAGGCAATATTGAATATACAGTCGCTCAAATACACACTACAATGGTCTACTTTTTCAGTCTCATTAATGAATCTGTTGTCTGTCTGCTAGCGTGCTGCCAGCTGTTTTTTTCTAGAGGTATCAATTAGCTATGTATGCTTTTCAATGGCGACTTCATAAGCTAAGCTTAGTTGTCGGAGAAAATACCCCAGTACTGCTCGGCGGCAAAGGCACCGGGAGACTTCCAGTAGTCGTTGAAGGCGGTGAAAAGGATACAGTCGTTGCCAATGGCGGACTTGAGAGACTGGATGGCCTTGTTCTGGTTGTCCTTGGAGGGAACGGCCTCGCCGTTGGTGCCTCCGGAAGAGGGCCAGCCGGACTCGGCAATCATGACCTCCTTCTTACCGTTGCAGGCGGTCCACACTCGCTGGGTCTGCTGGACGGCCCACTCTCCGGCGTTCTCAGCCTTGATGTGGCCGTCGAAGAAGGCGTGGGCGTTGACAGCCATGTAGTCGGAGGCGTCACAGAGCTCGGGGTTGTTGATCACGGCAATGAAGGTGTCGACGGAGACGACGGGGCCCTGGTAGCCGAAAGATCGCAGCTTCTGTCGAGAAGAGTTGGTGATCTGGTTCATGGCGGAGGCGGTCATGGCTCCGTTGTTGACAAGCTCGTTACCGATGGAGACGGTGTGGACAACGTCCCAGCCACCGTGGGCCTTGACGGCGTCGGCAATAGCCTTGAGGGAGTTGTCGACATCGTTGACGTCAAAGACACCAGCGAAGATCTTCTGGTGGGAGGCAATGGCAGCCAGAACGTTGGGGACCTGGTTGCAGTCGGTTCCGTAGATTCGGATCACCTCGTAGTTGGACAGCTTGGAGATGTCGGACTTGACGGCGCCGGCGTCCTTGCAGGTTCCGTCAGAGTTGTAGGGAGAGTAGACCATACCGAGAGCTCCTCCGGGGAAAGAGGAGTCGGAGTGGGGGACACCCTGGGATCCGGAAGAGGAAGAAGAAGAAGAGGACTTGGGGGCAGCGGCGGAAGAAGAGGGGGCGCTGGCGGGCTGCTCCTGCTGCTGCTGGGTAGACTTGGGGGCAGCGGCGGCGGAAGAGGTAGCGTCTCCGGCGGGCTCCCACATGTTGGACCACCAGGCGGCAAAAGAGCCTCCCTCCTTGTTCTGCTCCTTGGCGGGGGCAGCGGCGGCGGCGGTGACCTTGGCCTCGACCTGGGCGGTGGGGGAGGGGGCCTGGGGGGCCTGGGTGGCGACCTGGACGGCGTTGCCGTTGGCGTCGACGGCGTTTCCGTTGGCATCAACGTAGTTGGTGACCTGGACGAAAACGGTCTCGATGCCGGCCTCTCGCTTGTGCTGGTGGTGGGCGTGGTGGCCGACGATGGGCTGGGCGGTGGCGACGGCGGCCAGAGCCAGAAGGGCGGTGGAGAACTTCATGTTGTTGTAGATGTAGTTACGGGGGACGTGTCGTGGGGGGGTTGGGGAAAGTCGTTTAAACGGGAAGAGATCGAGGGAAGGAGTGACGGGATTGAAACACGAGACCGGCTCAGTACTGAGTTAGAAGTGTCCAATGCGGGGGTGTGAATGGGTCTAAATGAAGGACTGGGGTGGGTTGACAAGTCAGCTGGAGAGAGAAGAAAGAGAGAGATGAGATAGGGGCAGACAGACTATGTTTTCTATGCGTGCGTGTCGCGGCGGGCGTGGGCCCAAATAGCCTTTTGGGTTTTGCCGACCGACCTTTGCGTAAACAAACAAGCCAAACACGGTAGTGAGACACTCCCAACCAGGGAAAAAGGGCAAAAAAGCTTAAGGTTGGCAATGGCACACTGTAAGAGGGTTAAGCAAGCGACGAGTGTTTTGATGAGCGGCGGTGTGGAATGAGTGTCAGAAATTGTGGCTGTTTCGACTAGTCTGAAACTCACGTGACGTCGTACAGACTTGACACGTAGCCCGCGCAATATCTGTAGATTCACGCAAACCCGCGCACTCATTTCACACACTCGCACTCGCACCTCGCCTTTTGTGCACCCCCCTAATTCCGGCTTAAGCCCCCTGTTCTGCATGCCTCAAACCTCCTTTCTTTTTTTCACGCGTGAAGGGCAAGGGTTGGGAGCCTTGGTATGTGGGCCTAAACAACTCCACCTGAGATATGCACTCAGGAGGTTATTCAGCGTGGGCCAAATTGGACGGTGGGAGATATCGGGCGCAAGTCGGTGGAAATGGATGTAAAACGGGTGCCACAACATCGAGGCTGTTACCCCTTCATCTAGGCTCCGTTTCGTCACGTTCCAGGTCGTTTCGCCCCCCGTCTTCCCCACCACACTACCCATGTCGGCCAACGCCGCACGTCTCTCAGTTGTCTCCAGTCGCTCTCAGCTCCTCCAGCTATCCAGCTATCCAGTCCATCCAGCTGCCTCGGTGATACTCACTTTGAATCGAGAAATGAATGACTTCGTTTTAACGGTGAGAAGAGATTGTGGACAGGACAGCAGCCAGGGTATATAAAGTGCAGGCCACCCAGGCTCACTCGAGCCGCTAACGGTGGGGCACAGAGTGTGCGCTTTTGTCTTTTGTCTTTTGTCTTTTTGGACGCTTTGGCTTCTGGTCTTGGCTCGTTAGGGTTGGTGAGAACCAAGAGAATGCAATATCCTGCACAGGTGTTTGCAGAAAAAGGTTTCTTTAGGGTTTGGCGCTGGGTCTGGCGCTTGGTCTGAAAAACTTAAGATCTGAGCCCAGAGCTGAGCGTTCTTTTTATTATGGCCTCAGGGGGGGGGAATTGAGATGTGTGAAATGGTGTGGCTGGTACGCACGAGTACGCGTGGTGGTACAAGTGGTGTGCGCGTCTCGTTCTGGTGCACCACATTACCCCTGTCATCAAATGATGAGAGCCTCTGACTCTGCCCATAATCTGCCCTCATGTCTAATTAACTCAATCATAGCCGCTCCTCCCATCCTCCGCCGCCATCGTATTGCGCTAGAAATTTTTTCATTTATCGCGACGAAGAAAAAGCGAAGAAAAAAAGCGGAAAACGGAGTTTGCAAAAGGGAGCGGACTCTTCATCCTATTTGGAATAACCAGTGTGAGCTTAGGTGGTTTTAGCGGATTTGTCTTACAGTACTCGTACAATACCAGCATGTTCGCTATCATAGTCATGCCGTTTTTCCTACACCTCGAAAGGTGCTCCCAAAACTGACACTGTAGACACTGTACAGGTTGAGGGTGTTTGAAAGCTCCCTAAAGCACCGAGCCCATATGCTGCGAGTGCTGGAACCATGTCTGGGCCGGCCAAACCACTTCCTGGCTGCCTCAACACGGCCCCTACAAACCGCTGTCATGTACGCCGTGCAGTTTATTGAAGAGGTTCTTGACTCTTGATTCTTGGCAGAGGATGGTTTGGCGGAGGATTGGCAGAAGATTTTGGAAAAGGGCAAAAGAAACGGCAAAGGATATACGGGCTTTGAAAGCGACTGTTCCGGGCCGAGGATGCGAGTAAAGCACTTGCAAGTGGATCCCGTGGCTTAGGAATACGATAGATGAGCATTAGGCCACCCGTTTAAACGGTCTCATAATCACTCTCATCATTTGTCATACACACTAGCATCCTCTAACACCCGCTAACATACGCTAACGTTTCACTATCGTAATCAGTCACACTAAACCTATTTCTTCTCGGACACGAGGGAAGAAGAAGAAAGTACGAACGAGAGAAAAGTCTTTGCTCTTTCGCAGTTCTGATTGACACTCTCTGCTCCGTCTTTGCTCTGTCTTCAGCTGAACCCGCTCAACTGTCTATCATCGTCTGAGCTCGGTTAGCTGCCTATCACTCGGATCGCTCGCTGCCGTCCTTCTCCCTAACTTCAATGATCGGCAAAACCTGTAAATCTTTGCTGCCCTACATGAGCCTTGGAAGACGAGCTCATGCGATACGTAAGGTACGGATATTGCGGTAGTTGTGCTTGTACTTGTTCTTGTAGACCAGTTCATCTTCGACCAACAGCTGATATCACTCGCCGGTGTCTGCCCTGCCCCATCGCCCTGCCCGTCCAATGTCTCACCAACCCTTGTCAGGCTTGTCAAACACAATACTGAGACCCACGGTGAGACCCAACTGAGACCGAAGCCTCAAGACAATGTCAACAACACTTCCCCACCTAACGTTGTGCTAACGAAGACTAAGCGAGACACGTGAACAGTCTAGTGATGACACGTGAACAGTCGGTATGGCACGTGTCCCACTGGTCATGTGACTGGCGGACATACCTCGTTAAATTATTTCCAAGCAGTTCGATATCTCGTCGTAAAGACTCCGTGTTGGCGCCCACCGAATTCCCATCCGCCTTGCACGGTTGACTCAGAGTTCGCGTCAAAGTTGCAATTTCACCGAATTCGCCGGCTCTTGAATCCACCAGAGTTTGCCTTCGTCAGGGTTCACATTATTGCCGCACCCTAAGACAGGTGGAGCTGTCGTTCTTGCATCGATTGAAGTGGAGAACGCCATACCGCCCGTTGTCAATTGAGTACGCCCGTCCACGTCATCGTCTACGTCATTGTCTAACTCGTCGCCTGTTGTGTATCGTATGTACTCTCCTCATATCTCCCCCTCCCTCTGTCCTCTGTTTACAAAGTGCGGCTCCCCATACCGAGCGTATTGCAAGTAGACGTCGGAGTCTGAGTGTATTTGTCAGTGTTGATTGTCTTGGTCTTTGGTTGCGGTCCGAGTACGAGTGGAGTGGGATTGTCTCAGCCGAGTTCGCCAATTTGGGGTTGCTTTTTATCTGGCGTAATTACAGCAATTGCATCACGGCAAACAACACACAGATGGTCCACTCGCGATGATGACAGTAGGCGTGTTGCATAAGTGTGTTGCGATCTTTCCCGCGAATGAGTCGTGTCCGTTACCACCATGAACGCCTCTCCGTCTCGTGTTCCATCTTGCCCAATCGTGTTTGTTAGCCCACTTTGTTGGGACTAGTTTACGATAAAAGTCCAATACGGGAGCAAACTCGGTGTTCCAGGTACAGTACAGTATCTTGAAGACTCGGGGGGTGGTCAGAGCGGAAACAAATTCTGCACTTACCAACTAATCGGTTAAGCCAATGGGGAGCTATCTTGCAGTGTTGTGTGGTTTTCGTGTGATGTGCGATTTCCAGGCTAACATCATGGTTGACAGATTACTTGAAACATTGTTGACGCAGTAGCCGCAGGACGAGCTGGACATGCTAGACGTGCAGTATGACTCCTCACCCCCACCATCACATGCTCTGTTGCCGACTACTGCACCCCACCTCATTGTGGCCATCGTCATCGCCATATCCCCCATGTTCCCCATATCCCCCATGTTCCCCATATTCCCCACATTACCCCCTGTCAGGACCCTGTCTGCTTCGGTCGACTAATTGGACAAGGGTGTTGTCAACCTTGTGTTGGCGTGTTATCACACCTCCACTTCCCCACTATAAAGAGAGTTTGAAAGGCACGTGAAGCCACACGTCTTACATGCACAATTAAGCTTTCCATCTTGCACTCCCAACATCGCGTTTGTGTCCCCTAATTCGACTGTCTATACTTACACAATCTCACCAACCCAAACTCCGCCACCTACTCCATACACGTTTTTTTTGCACCCGAAAAATGAGATCATGGAATGCGGTAGCTGGAGTGCTCGCCCTAGCCGCGATACTCCTTCCCGTCGCTGCCAACTCCCCCATTTCGGTGAGTACACAGACTGCTTAGTAACGACATACTTTGTGACACGAAGCTTGAAACACCAACGACAGTGATGGTGACGTCACACGACCGGTGCCTACCACCGACGGCCTACCGCCGACGGCCTGCACCATTGGCCAGCCACCTACAACTGCTCCCACTACTCCACTTTGTGAAGTTACCACCTATTATCTTTCTCTGCGCACCCGTTTCATGTCACAAACGCAAAGCCAACATGATACACCCCCTTCCATCCCTTCCTCGCTAACCCAGAAAACGTGCAGAAACTGCGTCGAAACGGCGTCCAACGTCACAGACCACATTTCGTCCGACCATTTCGCCTCCTTTCTAATCTCATGCGAAACTAATTGCACCACAGAGGTAACTATCAACCCCTTGCTTGATGGAGAGAGAGATCCACATGCTAACAACAGGAAAAAGACGAGATCCTCAAGTTCTGGATCCGCTTGAACGGACCGCACTCGTCTCAAAACGCCGGCCCGATGATGGTGATGAAACGCTCCCTGCAAGAGGTATACAGCAGACCCACTCCCAACCAGGAGACCTTCCAGTACGGCGATCCCGACAAAGAGGCCCACCTTTTCAAGCTGCAACCCCGGCATGAGCCCCAAGATGAAACCACCGATGATCCGATCCACCCTCCTCCCGAGTCCCACCCTCCGGAACTGTCTGAGCAGGAGAAGGCTTTGCATGGAGCTAATCTGGGAGAAACGGGCCAACCTAAACCTGTGACAGACGCGTCGCCTCAGCCAAACCTTGAAAAGCCGCACGTAGACCCTCACGTGTCAGAGGGCGTGCCAAACAACGCCAATGCGCACGGAGGAGGTCATACCGGATGCAACGAGTCTGGCGACCCCAACCATGACGTCAGCGGAAACCGTCCACATCACGAGCAAGCCCACAACGCTCCTGCAAAGCCGTACGACCAGCATGAAACCTCCCAACATGGTGATAACAGCGCGAACCAGCCCCCCGGCAGCGAGGAGACCCACCAGGACGCACCCCACCATGATGCAGACCACCACGGGCCAGACGGCGACACTTCACATGGGTCTGCACCTGACCACGTGAACTCTGACCAGCCCGAAGCTAATGTTGGCGATGGTTTAGATGCAAAGGTGGGAATGGCAGCTATTGGCATTGGAGGGGTCCGGGCAGGCATGGCTTCCGCCAAGAACGCGCGGATTCGGCCCTTCCAGATCATGCCCTCTGTCCAAGGTCAACGAGGAGGCGGCGGCGGTGGCGGCGGAGGAGGGGGCGGAAGGTTCATTGGGATCCAGTTCGGAGACGGCCCCAGTATAGCCAAGAAGAGCCGCAAGAAGAGCGGTGGTCACCCTGCTGCTCGGTTCGAGCCTCATGGATACGGGTGCCAGTGCGAAGAGTGCATGGGCTGCAACCATAGCGACAGTTCATGCGACTGCTTCGAGGAATGCCATTGTGTCGGCGAGTGTACTTGTGGCATCGATCATGGCTACGACGATGGCTACTATGATGGGTACGAAGACGAGTATTACGACGACGACTATGATGATGACTACGATGATGACGACGATGACGACGATGACGACGACGACGACTGTGAAGACGATGACTGCGACGACGACGACGACGACGATGGCGACGACGACGAAGTGGCCCCCCCTTCCCACAACCCCAAGGATTGCAAGAAGAAGAAGTGCAAGCACTGCAAGCCACCCAAGAGCCACGATCCCGATACCTGCAAGAAGAAGAAGTGCCGGTGGTGCAAGAAGAAGAAGGAGGACTCGGACAAGGAGCCCCACGACCCTGCCAACTGCCACGACAAGAAGTGCAAGAAGTGCCCCAAGGACAAGGAGGACCCCCCCAAGTCTGACTGTGAGCACTCCATCTCCACCTCCACCCAGTACAAGACGAAGACCAAGGTTCTCAAGAAGGTGTTCACCAAGTACGTCACCATCACGTCGACCTCCACTTATCATGATACCACCACCGTGACATGCACCGAGACCGAGACCGAGACCGAGACCGTCAACAAGAAGTACGGCCATGCCACGACCACCAAGACCATGTCAAAGAAGAAGTTCCCTTGGTTTGGGCAGATGTTTGCTTTGCGAACTGGGTCCGCGCGTCATTCTCCCGGTGCCGCTGCCACCCCTACGCGCCTTGCTGTCGCTGACAAGTACCGCGATTTCGAAGCTGAGCCCGCCGTTCAGTATGAGGGCAACCGGATCTTTGCACGTGCCCTGGAGACGCCCACTGCCTTGGCGGGTTCGGAGACTCGATTTGAGCAGGCCTCTCCTACTGCCCCTTCCGTTGCTGCCACCGCTTCCGAGTCTCCCGGCCAGGCTGTTCCCTCGGGCCCCCACCTTGATACCAATGATACCCCATCAGGATACCCTTCGGATACCCAGGTTGGAGAGCCCACGATGGTTGACGTTCGTGCGGCCAGCGGCTCGTTTAATACCGTGAACGGTTCCCTTCTTATTGCCAACGATAACGGCTCCCTTCTTATTGCCAACGAAAACGGGACGATGAAGCCTCCCCTTACCCCAGCCAAGTCCAAGTCCTCTGGTAACGTGCTGACAGTGCAGATTGCTGCCAGTTTTGTGGTGTTGCTGGGTGTCTATATTGCTTTTCAGAATTAGTTAATGTACATGAGATAATCGAAAGGACAGGGAGTATTTGTACGTAGAAACGGTGAAATCAGATGTTGGCCAATGTGCTCAACTGTAAGGGTAAAACAAGGGCCACTGGCCAATGCAGAAGCTCAACAATGGATCAACAGAACAGCTTTAGCCCTCAACAGTTTCTTAGCAAGTCATTCGGCTAGTAGCGACGATGTACACTTGAACTGTGTGTGTGTGTGTGTGTGTGTGTGTGTTTGTGTGTGTGTGTGTTTGTGTGTGTGTGTGTTTGTGTGTGTGTGTGTTTGTGTGTGTGTGTGTGTATGTTTCTTCACGTGGTCTAACACACACGACGAACAGCGAGTCATCGGTGTATACTGGGTCACGTGAACGTGGTCTATCAGGCTATGACCTGTGTGGGCTCATTCGCATGAGCTACTACAACCTTGAGCGACAATGGAGACGTGAAAGTGAGATTAGTAGTAAGCCTGTGAACGTGTAGAACGAGTCACGTGACACATATATCATCAATAAGTCAACGTAAACAATCACCTGACTTTTCCACGCTGGTACACGCCATACAGATTCCCCATAAAACACCTGTTCTGACTAAGCAGTTTGAGTTCACCATGGTACATTGACATGCGGGTGGTGCGACAGCGAATCATCACATTCATCGACATGGATTTCAACGACAAGCTGGCGACGTTGACACGCGTGTGCTTGGCTCGTCGGGTGTCTGCTGGCAGGGTGAGTTCTCAGCTACCGATTGCGACTTTTCGCTTTCAATTTGAGCCGCTATTCATCGATCTATCCTACTAACACAGTTTGTCAAGCTGACTCGACATTTGATGGAAAATGAGGGGGCTTCAGAGGTGAATCCCAAGGCGTTATTTGGAGCCAACACCTTCGATCTTCTGTTCTTTGCATACGTGCACAAATTGGCGTTTGAAGACAGCCTGTTGCCCCCATACAAGCTGCTGGCGTACCTCAAGGTGTGTGCCTATGGCCGTCTTCCTCAGCTGCTCATGTATCTGGGCAAACAGCTTCAGGAAATGGACACAGACGTGGACTTGGGCGCCAATGCCGGCTACAGTTACCTGATGCAGGTGCTGGTATCGTTCATGAAGGACGCCTTTGCTGCTGGAGGAGGGATGCGCAAACGGTACGGAACGTCGATAGCCAAGGGGTTTGGGTTCTTTTGCGAGGTGCTGCTCACGCGGCTCGGAGACAGAATGGCCGGAGTTTCGGCTCCCGAAATTACCGCCCAGCTGGCAGAACTGGCCAAGGTGGACGCTGCTATTGCCGGAAGACTAGGAGAGGCCTGGATGGGTCTCAAGGGCTCGGCAAAGTCTAGTACGACGGCTGCGACCGTTGCTGCGACCGTAGCTACGCCAACAACGCTCACCAGACTCTACAGAGACACTCTGTTTGAAAGTCTCATGTTTGGCGACTCGTCCTGGAACCAGTACGGGTCTCTGTTCCAGCTCATCAGCACCGTCTATGGCATGCCCGGGTACACTACTCTGGCGTCTCAGCCCGTCCAATCGCGTCTGGCCATCATTGGCGAGGTCATAAACGCCATGTTTGACTGCCAAAGCATCACTTTCTTGCGAAGAGACTCGGCCAAACGTAACAACTACTGGAAAAGCTGCATTCGAACCCGCATTCCCCGCATCATCCGGACTCTGTTCCCGCAGTCGACTCCCGAGGAAAAGGCACTCATTCAAACCGCCGTTTCCAAAAGCATTTTGGGTCTCGACCAACCCACCGTGACGCTTATCCGTCTTTCCATTGGCTCCGACGAGCTCGACGACATGTTCTCGTCCTTCCCTGGCGGCCTGGACGTGGATATTCGCCACGAGCTGGTCGCCGCATGCATTGCCGAAGGAGTTCTGGCCAAAGACGCCTTCAACGTGATTTTCAAAGACTCAGGAATCAGCGTCGACACCCTGGATTACGCCGACGAACTGACCATCGACGGACAGACCATGAGCCTAGATACACTGGTCGAACAACTGGGCTACGAAAACCTCGAAATCGGCTCGGTTTCAGACTGCCTAATGTCCAAGGTGGTGACCCAGATGGACAAACTGAGCGGCAACGCCCAGGAAGCGCTGACTAAGCGGCTTCTCGTCTGTCTGGCCGACTTTGTACAGGCTGGAAACGTCCGTCCAGTGCGATACATGTGCCAGGCTCTGGCTTTGAACACTACTGCCGTCGACATTATGGCGTTGTGCGTGAATCCCATACTGCTACTCAAGGCTCTGGTGGACTGCATTGAGCTGTGGAGAGAGGAGGAGGACGAGGCCAACTACCAGGAAGCATACACGGACTTTGGAGCCATTGTGGTCTTTGCCATCACGCTCAAACAGCGGTACCATTTGGATTTGGCGCTGCTGAACCAGTTTGGCACGCTCTTTGTGGGAGCTCCTTCGCCTTCCAGCACCATGCCTTCACACGAGTTGTTCTTATCGCAGCTTTTGACCGAAAGCGACTCTTCACAACGCATTTTCCATCTGTCGGATGAACAGAATGACCAGCTCAGTGGATGGGCCACCGCTCTGTACGATGCTGGAGGCATTTCCGACGACCTGATGCGATCCTCTTCCGTCAAACAGTTCTTTCTCGTCACTCCGGCCATCTTCCAGCAAAGTATGCTAGCTCACGAAAAGGGTCTTTTGTCGCTATCCACCTTCCGAGGCGGTCTGGAGTACTTTTTGCAACCGTTTCTGCTGGGCTCTACCGTGGGAGTGTTCAAATGGCTGTCTGAACAGCTCTGGGTCCACTCTCAAAAGGGCCACGACGAGCAAATGAGCACCGTCATCTCCGTGTGCTCTTCTCTCATTCTCACAGATAACACCGACACGGAGGTTCTCTCCCCCATCCATCAAATGGTGCTGGCTATCTGTGCCGACGAAATGTACGAGGCTCTAGATATGGCTTTGCGAGCAGGCTACACTGTCGAGGACCGGGTGTTTGAGTTCCTGGAGCCCTTTGTTTCCGCCATTAACTACAATCTCAACGTCCAGAGAACGGTGTCGTCTTCGGGGTTCCGCTCTCAAAAGGGCATTGGTATGAGTGGAGGAGGAGGCAGTGGTACCAAGGAACAGACGTGGAAGTACGGAGCGTCGATGATTGCCACCATCAAGGAGCAGGTGTCGTCGCTCATTTCGTGGTCCCAGAACCAGTACACGGGTCCTCCATTTGGATACGAGCTGGTGATGATTCTCTCGTCAGTCGACACTCTGGGCCACAAGTACGTTTTGGAGCAGCTGATCGAGGAGATTGCGCTGGCAGACTCCAATGGAACCGGCCATTATACCGTGGAGGTGGTTGCCACGATTGCGACGGTGGCTTTCATCATCTCCACGTCGGTCAAGAGCCCCCGACCGTTTTCGGACTCGCAGCTCATTCTCAAGTCGCTGGAACACATGGTCAACGACTCCACTGGCAAGAGCAAGGACATTTGCGTGCTGTTGCAATCCAAGATTCTGCAGCTGCTGACCACGGCAGGCTACAAGCCCGACGGAAGCCGGCTGGATGGTAAGCCTCACGCTACCGAGGACTACTCGTTTGTGGTGAACCGAACCGGCGAGGTGGACAACAAACCCAACCACGACTCGTCGCACCATAGCAACACGGACAACCAGTTTATGGACAGCAACATGTTCGGAGGCGACGACTTTACCATGGACTTTGGCGGCGACATTGACATGCCCGATTTGTTCTAGCCTGTACAGTAATTTTATATATTTAATTGGAGGAGAGGAGTTAGCGACGGAGGAGGTGTAGCGTGGTTCCGGTGCTCGGTTAGAGCATTGCATGAGAGTATTACTGAGGGTACGATTCAAGGTATGTACTGTACTCGATGTTTCAAGTACCTATCCATGTTCTAGAGTCACCCGCATATCTGGATGTGGTCAATCAGTGTGCACCAGTCAACTACTTTTTTCATCTGTCTTTCGTCAAACTGTAGCCCTCTACCATCAGACTGTCTCAATATGCTCTACAGTCAGCATTATTACCACAGATGGTCTGGTAGACCCTCTTGCCTCACAGTTCGTTCCCCAGCCTGACTTGATACAACACAAACTGATGCCAGCTTGGCTCTTGTCTTGATACATTATTAGCTCCTTCTGACAGTCACTCACCTCAATAAACATCCTCGTATGTACGGTACTGACAGACTGAATCAGTTTCATTCCACAGACCGTCTTCTGCAATTTGGACCCTGGTTGAACTTTCCCCAGACCATCATTCTGCTCTTCAGTGTCATCCAAAGCATGGCATCTGTTAACAAACAACGGGTCACACTGACCAACTGTTCTCTCAGCCAACATGGCGTCGCAGGTACTCGTCCCACTGAGGGCACGAGACCTTTTCGATGCCACTACAGTACCACCCTTATACCGACTCAGTAGTCTGATACCAGAGTCGTTTGTTAGAATGTAGGAAGCACCCAAGCCATCCTGAGTTTGTCATCTCGTTTCTACATAGCTTGACAATCAGTCTGACTACTCTACTCAGCCTGGCTCTTCCAACCCTTTACAGTATGTACTTGTACCACCTGACTTCTTCTGTCGACACAGCATGACTTCACCGTTACTCGCCGACAATCTGTTCGATTGCATCAGGCCAACCAACTGTTCACTCAGCTTGTCTATGAACCTCCGAGGGCTCTACTGTACTTGTAGTTTCTTTGAGTCCATAAAACGAGCGAGACGATTCTCTCGCCTCTCTCTCCATAGTCTCCAGCTAGACATGTAGAACAAGGAATTGATGCGGTTAGAGAATCACGATATAAGCTGGCATCAAAAATGGTCAGTAGAAATTGCCACTCATTCAGACTCTTCCTTCATTGTCGCCAACTTGAGTCACACCCTGACCATGAGACTGTCCCCTCCCTACACAGTCAGACTTAATCTATTCTGGTCAGACAGACCATCAGACAGTCTACTCAGTGGTCTTGATTCTGTCAGGCCGTCTATGCCCTGATTCGTTTTCTACGCTTTTCATTTCTACACTGATGACTTCGACTTCCTGCGATACTTTTAATAATTTTACATGTACATGCACATTTATCCACGGTGAGCCATGATCTTACCCTTTCGGGTGGTGGTCTTGGTGTGCTGTCCTCGGACCTTGTAGCCCCAGTAGTGTCGGAGACCTCGGTGGGCTCGGATCTTCTTGAGTCGCTCAATGTCGTCTCGCAGCTTGACGTCAAGCTGGTTAACAAGCAGCTGGGAGTCCTTACCGTCGGTGAAGTCTCGCTGTCTGTTGAGGAACCAGCCGGGAATCTTGTACTGACCGGGGTTCTGGATGATGGTCACGATTCGCTCGAGCTCCTCGACAGTGAGCTCTCCGGCTCGCTTGGAAAGATCGACATCGGCCTTCTTGCAGACCAGGTTGGCGTATCGTCGACCAACACCCTTGATCTTGCACATGGCGTACATGACCTTGATTCGGCCGTCAACGTTGGTGTTGAGGAGTCTGAGTTAGTGGTGAGCGGAGCGGTTTTGCTAGCGAAGCGAAAAAACGCTGAGGAGCGTCTAACGGAGCAAAAGACGGACCCTTAGCATCTAAGAGCGTAGCTCGATGATGCGACAAGTTCTTAAGAAAGACCAACAAAGACCAACAAACCGGAAGAACCCCTCAGAGAAACCCTTCAGATCAGTCTAGAATGGGATGACTCAGAGACAGCAAACGTTTGACCATTTCAGTCGAACGATTACCGCCTCAAGTCATGGAGTATCAAGGTGGATGGATAGACGGTATAAATGGACACCAGACAGAAAGACAACAACGAACATGCTGTCAGAGGTTCAGTGTCTATTCCTGGGAACAACACTTGACTGTCTGGTCACACGCACAATCTTTGTCGTTCGGTTCTGTCTGCCCCATTAATACCATATCTATCCCCCCAACAACCCCCCTTCTTATCGTAGAATCTGTCGTAAAGCCCGCTTTCAAATCCTCCTGAAATATTGCCCTCTCTCTCTTAGTACATACCGAAGAATGTGCTGGAAGTTGCCTTGTTCAGTGACGACGAGAGACATTTTTGGCGTGTGGTATGGGTCGACCGGTGATGATGAAAGAACCTGTACTTTACACACTGAACTTTCGTTTGCAATTTTCCGAGTCCAACTCTATCCAATTCGGAAATGTCATGTGACCAGTTAGGGTTAGCCCTAGGTTGTGGTTGGGAGAGCGTTGGGAGAACGTTGGTTCGATTTGAGGCAAACACGGAATATGAAAACTATAACGGATTTTCAACTCTGAAAACCTTATTCGCGAGCTCCATGAGGCCTCCCCAGACGAACGAGATAGATCACATAGTGCTTCAACTGCACACAGGACATTCTTTCAGCAGATGACACTGACGAATCTGCTTTTAGTAACCAGGCTCTGGAGATAAACGTACAAGTATACACACTACTTACACTATTGTAGTGGATAGGTCTCGTCTTGAGATCGACCCAGATGCTAGTTGGATCTATCAAACTACGGGTACCAGTACAAGGCTGAGTGGATGAGTTCGACTCCAGCCCTGCTGACTAATCAACTCACGGTTCCGCTTGACAAATCAACAAGGTCTTTACACCCGGGCTCTTGGTGCAAGTAGTTACAGTAAGCCTCAACAACTATACTCTATGTTTCAACCTCCACCACCATCCACGCCAAATATGCACACCATGCATAATTTCAAAAAGATTGCAGGCCAACATCACAGGCCAACATCACAGGCCAACATCACTTACAACCCCCCTCACAATGAAAGTGGACAAAACTAGAGAGGCGCTGCTGTCCAACTTTGAGGTGCTGGCGCACGTGCGAGAACAGGAACGCGCGCGCCGACTGTCGCAATCGGCGTCGGCAGCCTCCAACCAGGGCACGTCGTCGCACGCCGAAAACCTCGAGACCGTCATCTACGAGCTCAAAGACTACCTGAACAAGTCTCCGGCGGCCTCACAGTCGCCCGAGGCCATCACGCTGTTTCTGCAGAAGATCAACCATCTCGGTCTCGAAAAGGCCGAGCGTCTGCAGCTCATTAATTCCGTGCCCACCTCCATTGTCTCCCTGTACTCTCTGATCGAGGAGTGCGACCAGCGATACAATGAGGACCAGTGCGAGGAGATTCTGGACGCGGTCAGAACCACGTTGGTTAGCGATGAGGATGCCATTGCTGAGTAAGCCTTGAAGGATGCTTAGACAACCTGTCTATGGACAGCTAAAGATTTGACTGAATGACGACCAGCCCGTCAACAATGTATACTAGGACAAGTGTGGAGGACACGTTTGCATATAATTTAATGAACAATAACGATATGGGGTAGGAGGGAGCAGTAGCTGAGATAGAGCATATGGCGAAAGAGTCCTATAACCTCATCCATTCGGCCCAGTCTTCTCTTTTGGTTCGAAGGGAAGAATGTATGACCACCCTTAGCTGTAGATACGTCGAAATAAACATGTAGTTCTACTCTGAAACTTGGCGTCCTTATGCTAACCGGCACATCTTTGTATTCAGCTCCTCTATTTGGTCCTCCATTGTTTACCTATCGACAACCCAGTACGTCCACTCGTACTCCACCTACACTACACCACTACAGCTCGAACTGCTACGCAGTCCGCGCAGTTGTCAAATCATCTATAATATCATTATCCAAACCCATTACTCGCCCTTCTTTCTAACACCAGACACGATGTCGTCGACGCGCAACAACAGACAAGCAGACTCAATGGCGGTCTTGATACTCTGCAGCTTGATGGCGGCAGGCTCCCACACGCCGTACTCCTTCATGTCGACAACCTTTCCGTTGTCGCCATCAATGCCGAATGTGGAGAATCCCTCGGCCTGCTTGGCTCGCAGGGTGGCCAGAGTTCGAATGGCGTTACCACCGCAGTTCTGCACCAGGGTTCGGGGAATCACCTCCATGGCGTCGGCCACGGCCTTGAAGGGCCACTGTGCAACGCCCTCGATGGTCTTGGCATGCTCGGCCAGTCGCACGGACACAGCCATCTCTGTGGCGCCTCCTCCGGGAGCCAGCTTGGGCTCGAAGAAGACGTTTCGAGCCACGGCCATGGCGTCGGCCAGGTTTCGCTCAATCTCGTTGAGAATGTCCTTGGAGGGGCCTCGCAGCAGCACGGTGCAGGCCTGGGGGTCCTCGCCCGTGATAAATGTGTAGTACTCATCACCAATCTTGGAGATCTCAAACAGGTTGCACAGGGTGCCCACGTCGGAGTCCTTGATGTCTTCGATTCGGTTGACGATGGTGGCGCCGGTGACCCGCGAAATTCGGTTGTTGTCGCTCTTTCGCATTCGTCGCAGCACACTGCAGCCGCCCTTGAGCAGGTAGTGCTGGGCCAGATCGGACACGCCCTTCTCGGTGATGATGAGATCGGGCTTTACCGACAGCAGCACCTCGCACTGCGCCTTGATCTGCTCCTCCTCCAGCTGCAACACCCGGTTCCAGTCGGCCTCCTTGCTGATCTCAATGTTGGTCTGTGACTCGCCCTTCTTGTACTCGAGAGGACAATCCAGCAGCACCACTCGGGGCGACTCGATTCGACGTCGCATCTTGGGGTGGGTGATATCCTTGTTGATCATAACACCGTCCAGCACCCGCGAGTCCTCAATCTCGCCTCCGGGGATCTTCTCGACTCGCACGTACCGCTTGATGTCCACCTCTTTCTTTCCGTTGATGTCGACAGCCACGGTCTTGACGGCCTTGAGAGCCAGAGCAGACATCTGCTCGGACCATCGCGACACGTACTTGGTGCCGATGGAAGCAGCAATCAGCTTCTTCATGGCAGCCTCGTTGTTGACGTCGACGGGGACGGAAATCTCCTCCACAACCTTGAGAGCCTCAGCCAGAGCATCCTTGAGGGCGGCGATGATGACGACAGGGTGGATGTTCTTCTCCACGTAGGGGAAGGTCTGGGCCAGAATTTCGCCGGCCAGAATGATGACGGTGGTGGTTCCGTCTCCAATCTCCTCGTCCTGGGTTCGAGAAAGCTCGATCATGGACTTGGCGGCGGGATGGGTGACCTCGATCTCCCGCAGAATGGCGTGGCCGTCGTTAGTCAGTGTGATGCCTCCCATGGGGTCCAGCAGCATCTTGAGCATGGCCTTGGGGCCAAGACAGGTTCGGACAATGTCGGCGACACTGGGTTAGTAACAATTCCCATAGTAATGGTACTGGCAGAACCGCCTCGTCGAGAGGAGTTCAATGGTGGTGTTGGTTTTTCAACAACACGGCTTCTCGATGGGATAATAGTGGATATCCGAATAACCGCCCGAGAGGGAGCAAAGCGATAAGGTAGAAAGGCGTTCCCCTGGATGCTATCAAAAATACCAGCGACGATTCCAGAGCAAACCGTCCCTTCTGAATCTCTCGCAAAACACCCCAAAACGCCAATGCTCCAAAAAACCAAACCTCCCCCCTTCTCTCCCTATCCATACTCACGCCTTTGCAGCAGTAATGTTGCTGGTCTGGGCCTTTCGTCCGATCTGCCGTTCCTGGCCGGCGTCTGTAGTTAGTAGCTGTTTGTTGATTGTGTCTTTGGCCACAAGAGAGTCACTGTGTCGCCCTCATCGCCTTCTGTGTCGATAGTCATGTGTATCGTAACACGTAGTGTGTAATGGTGGCGTAATGGGTCTTTCTGTGGTCGGAGAAACGCCGCAAATGACACGGGAAAGGTCGTGGGGCGTCATACCGCGCAATACTCACTCATAACAACAACAGGAGCTTGCATTGTCGTTGGATTTGTGGTTGATCTGAATTTGCACTTAGCAGAAGAAATCAAGATTTCGAAGAGTAGAGAAAAGTTGGGATAACTCTAATGCGTGGCGAGGCGTCGGTCTTGAACAAGCTGACTAAGCGGAAGAAGAGAGTGGAATACGGTGGAAGGGTCGGTGTTTTTGGCGGGAGAATTTTTGTGAAAACGGTTTTTGTGGCGCAACGAAATTGGCCGAGTACTGTGGTTCTTTGTTCGACTATAACAGTGTTCTTTGGGATGCGTTGTTGGGTGTGTAATCAGTCAAGATGGTGATAAGTACCGTGTTGACAATCCACATGTCCTGTAGAAAATCAGGGGATTCTTTTCAATCGGTTACAATAGGTGAATGAAAGACTTTTTCGAACTCTTGGAATGTATTACAATACTACCCTGGTTCGTGTTTGAGAGTCTCAGAACGGTGTCTATGAAGCCTAGCATGAGGTTCTACGTATAGAATGGGAAATTGGTGACGATGGTGATACGCCAGAAACGAAAGGAGTTAATTAATTGGACGGAATTGTACCAAAGCTGAGTGAAACACTCTTTCTTCCATATCTTAAAGCTCGTGGAAGTGCTTGTACCTGTAGATACTGTACCCGTAGCCATAGCCACCCTAACCTGTTTGTATAAAATGTGGGAAGCACAATTTCGAGAGAAGTTTTTTGATGAACGACCAACCATCCACTGGAACAATGACACCAGCTCATCATTAACTCCATTGACCAAATCTACTCGTTGCAGTGTGTTGATGAGGCTAGGCTCTCCAGAAGCTACTGCCTTAAGAAATATTATCAGCTAACTTCTCCACATGTCCAGACTGAGTACTTGTAATAACCGCTCTAATAGATATGGATTTCATCTGAAGAATACTCCACATCCATTTACTGTATCTAGCCTAATCGCAGCAGTCCTACGGTTTCCAACATTCACACATAAATGCCACTGTACCGGGTGGATCTCTGGACCATCGCTCCACACTAACCCTCCATGGTGTTCAATAAATAGCTCGCCCAGCGAGCTTGTGTATTACTATATTTCTGTGAAAAGAGCTGGAGACGGGGGCTCTTTTCCTGCTCACGTGCGTAGAATCTCTGCGACCTTGTTCTGGTCGAAATTCACGTCTCGCGATTGAAGTTCATCCACGGGCGGAGGTCCCGAGGGCTGGCGCACGGGAAACATTAGATCTCCGTCCCGCGACTGAGGCTGTCGCCCGTCCCGGTTGGGAGAGGTGAACACGTTGGTGGACAACGACGAGGCCTTTCGGTGTCCTCTTCGAAAGGGCGTTTCGGGAGTGCTGACCGAAGAGGGAGACCCGGAGGCTGCTCCCTCGGGCGATCCTCCGGGGCCTGTTGCTCCTCGAGAGGACGAGTGCTGTTGTCCTGCCGAATGTCCTCCAGCCGCCCCGTGGCCTGCATGCAAGGCTCCGGCGGTGCCCACGGGGCTGCCTGGAGCCAACCCCACCATGCTGGCACTGTTTGAATGCGAATGAGAGTACGAGTGCTGCATGTAGGGGTTATTTTGTTGGGCCGTGACGGGGGTGGGGTGTGCCAGAAAGTTGGCTGACGACGGCCGCTGGATCCGCGACGGAGACGACGGTCGTCCGGGACCCAGACCGTAGCCCAACCCACTGGGCGCATTGAACCCGTGGCCTCCGTGGCCTCCTCCATGCCCATGACCATGGCCGTGACCGTGGCCGTGACCGTGGCCGTGACCATGACCAGGGCCTCCGTAGGACTCGTCCAATGGCGACGCAAGCAGCTGCTCGTGCAGCCACTGATGCTGCGAATGATGGGCCGGTAGCGTGGTGGGTGTAAATTTCGCTGCGCCCGGAGCAGCGGGTCCCCCAGCCTGGGGTTGGGGCTGCTGCTGCTGCTGTCCCTCCTGGATGGCCTCGTTGAGCGCCATCTGGATCCGCTCCTGCTGCTGCGAGATCAGCAGCGACGTCACCTGCAGCTCGCGCTGCTTGGCCTGCAAGTGGGCGTACATGCTCTGGGGCGACGGCGACGTGCGGCCGTCCATCTGGTGGGGGTCCTGCGACGCCAACGACGCGCCCTCAAACATGGGCGAGCGGGGCGACCCCACCCGGATGGGCGAGTTGTAGCCGGAGCCCGAGCCGCCGGGGTAGCCGGAGCCGCTGTATCCTCCATACGGCACGCCTGTCTTGGACGGCGAGCCCACCCTCTGGATGCCCGGGTACTCCTGAAACGGCGACCAGATCCGCTGGCCCTGCGGGCCCACCGTGTAGTTGTGCTGGAGCTGCTGCTGCTGCTGCATCTGCTGCTGTCGGCGGTCTGTGGCGGTTTTGAGGCCGCTTAGAAGAGCTGCTCGAGGAGACGGCAGGGGAGCCTCGACGGCGTTGGATCCCGCGGACCCGGGGCGTTCGGGCGCATCGTCGTTGAGCTGCAGCACCGGCGGGCGGAATTGCTTGTATTTGTGTTTGTCGGCCTCCAGCATCGGAGACTGTGGCATCTTGATGACCGAAGAAGATATGATATGATGTGATGTGCGGTGTAAACGTGACTTTCTTAGCCCGACGGTCCTTTCGATCGAATCGCGATAACGGAAGCAGAAGAAGATGCTCGTGCAATCGACCTGTCGATATGCGCAGAGAGAGCGGTTGTGCAAACTGCTGTCGTGGCGCGCGTGGTTGTTTTCCGGGACGTTGGTCTGTAGGGTCGATGTCGATGAAGAACGGGAAAAGTGTGAGTTGAATAGAGCTCTGTGTTGTTAAGGAGACTGGATCACGTGACCGGTCTGGGGGGAGGGGGAGCGCACTATTTATTTCTGGGAGATTTCCAAAAACGTGCTTCGTCCCGAAAACGTGCCGTGTCTTCTTTTTCCTTCACTGCTTTGTGATGTGTTGGGGTGGTGTTTGGTTTGGCGCCTCTATTACGATACACCCTTTTCTCTTCTTGCCTGTCTGTCTGTCTGTCTGTCTCTAAGAAATAACTTGTCTGGGGAGAGAGAGAGGTAAAATTGGACTGGGTGCCCTGCACTATAAGGTTTGGGCCAAGGGTCGAGTGTGATTGTTTAGTAAGGGGGGGGAAGGGGTGGACGTACACTCTGGGTCACGTGTTTCCAGTACATGGTAGCTGAGTAAGCAAAAAACAAACGACAGCCACACACGTCATCGCACGGCCCGCAAACCGGAAACGTCACCGATACACCCCCTTTCTCCTACATATCAAATGTTACGTCATGGGACGTTGAGTCAGAGTTTATTTGCGTGTGATTTCCAACCCAGCCGATGCCACCAAGCAACATGTTGAGTCCAAGAAATGCTAGAAAAATCCCAATGAATCAAAGAACTTCAACCACCGGTTGCAATCACGTGTTTTAGTCAGATCAAAAGAGTCCTCAAAATGTTGCGATGGCTCAATCTCATTCAACTGGCACTTTCAGTGGCCACCTTCAATCTCTCGCGATAACCTGACCAAGAAACATATTCAACAAAGACTTGAGACACCCAATTGATGTCGACTGTTCGAGACCATTCCGTCACTATGCCAACCAGTCATTTGGTACTACGAGTACCTGATAGCGCAACAACTGTACAGTCTGATGTCTAGTTTGAGTGAACCTTGTGTTCGGTTGCCAGAAAAAGCAATTATGAGGCGAGCGGCAAATACGTTACACGAGGGGCTGTAAACTACATACAACTATGGTCACGTGACTTTCATTCCATGTGAAATTGCAACATTGCAACATTATCTTCTCTCTTTTTATCCACCCGATACCACGTTCTAAACGGCTCACTACACCCCCGGAACGTATTTTTAGAACACGGTCTAAGACGCGTCTCAGATGCTGAACCACGTGATTTTAACCAGGGGCAAGGTTGGCGATCGCTGCTTGGCCCTCTGTCGATTGCCACCAACGTTCCCGCGTTTTCTCTGGGCACAAAAGTGGCCCTCTGGCCCACATTTCTTCTGATTGCATTTTCCGATTGCGGTGCAGTCAACCGACGATTCTGCACGGTGAGATGGCTGCTGTGCGTTTCGTGAGTGGCAGGAGCGACCGAGATACAGTGTGTTCGCACAGCCATGTCTCAAGCCGGCGTTGGAGACGCACCTATGAGCTGGAGTGGTTGTGCTAACTGGTTGGCGGTGATTGCTGATACACGATGTGCACGTTTCAGGGCTACAAGTAGACCAGCGTTTGGTTGCTGGGGTTTGATAAAGACCAATCTTGAGCCTTGGACAAGTTTTGGGTTTACTTGGTTTGGGTTCCTGGTTGCGGGTGCTTCTGGTTTTGCTGAATAGTTTTTGTTATTGGAATTTACTACTGTAATTCGCCAAAAACGCCAGAAATTCGTATTAATCATCTGGGTGCATATTCGCTCAGTAGCAACGTTAGCTGTCACCGAATCTCCCGAAAGGCAAAGTGTAGAACCGTCTGGAGAAGCTAGAACTGGAGAGAGCGGTTGTGTGGGGGCTTTACAAGTGCGCAACTTGTCTTCGTAGTATGCACAAGAACGTGCTGCTCCATCGTACGAACTTCCTCATCCGGAGTTGCAAGACAACCGGTACTAACTAAACACAACAAGCCATTGTACTCGTATTATTGTTCTCATATCGAGCAATGTCTGTTAGCGGCATCTACTATGCCCTTTCGTACAATTGCTATTCAATGTACGGCGGTGCACTGCACATACCTAGGGAGCGATATTTTCTTGCTCACATGGGTCTTCTCGCGTTAATACACCTGACGGCGGGTCCTGAACCCGGGTGGCAAAATTGCTCTTGCATGGACGGTGTCTCGAAGACGTCCGAACGTGGGCAAAGACGTCCAAAGTGGCAATGTGACGTGATCACCATGCACGGGGGAGATGAGCTGGACAAGGACGGGGAGAAAATGCCATAAAATGGGCCGAAAAAGAAAAGCGAAACTCGCCAGTTGGCCATGCGGCTGCAGAGATCTCACACAGGCTATTTTCGGCGCTTTCCGCTGCACATTTCACCCTCAATTGCCTCCCAGAGGGCGGTGAACATGATTTCTGAAACAGCCTGCCCCCCAGACAAAGCGTATTTTGTGTTTAAGATTGGGTTGCTATTTGGGCTAACGAGGAGAGCAGAGAGGTTGAATGATGAGGGCTACGGGAGGAATTGAGCTTAGAAAAAGGTATTAGTGGGATGACCAGATGCGCCTTATTCTAACCATGTAATTTTCGTCTTTATACCACCTTTACCGGCTCTATTAACTCGCTCCCCAGTCCTCTCGCTAAAGTTTGAGTGCGGTGTATGTAGGCCGTCTTTCTGGGTGTGGGACATACGGAGAGAGGAGAAGACACAAAGCGCCGAAATTGGGCTATTTTCGGGCGGGGAAAACCTCCAGTCGATTTCTCTGGTATCAATTAGCATCCCATAAAAATTTGGAGCCGATTGGACGCCCGTAGCATGCGTCAGATGGCAAAACCCCCAAGCAACAAGGCAGCAATCGACGCCCCGCTTATGCACCTGATTCTGCGCAGGTGTGGTGCGGATGCGTTTGTCGTGCAAGAGGACGAACCCTAAGCCGACGGTGGTTCTTTTTGGGACACACAGTAGCAATCGTCGAGAGCTGGGCCCGTGTATATAAAGGGGGAAGGCCCTGGGTCTTTCTTTCCCTACCAACACACACACTTATTACTACAATGTCTCAGGGTGAGTATGACTGCCATGAGCTGCAACGATTGACGAGCTGTTTGCCTAACTGGCAATAGCTCTGACAGCATCTACACCTTCTGAAGTGATTGTTACTACTGGTTGCCAACTGGTTGTCCACAGTCATTGGTCGTTGCCAACAGCCCTTGATTACCAATAAGTTGTTATACGTCCTTTGTCACCAAATGGACTTTAACAGTCCTTGGTTACCAATTGGTTGCCCACAGTTACCAAATGGATGTTGTCCGCTTGGACCTACGGCCCTCGCTACGTACTTATACTAACCCAGCCGGCCGAAAAGATTTCACTGACAAGCTCTCCGAGGGTCTGACCCCCGACTCCCAGAAGTCCGCTGGAGACAAGCTCTCCGAGAAGGCCACCGACGCTTACGACAAGGTTGCCTCTGCCGTCGAGCCCAACTCCCAGAAGTCCAACACCCAGCAGCTTGGCGACAAGTTCTCTTCCGGCGCCAGCAAGGCCGAGTCCGACATCTCTTCCGAGAAGAACAAGCTCGAGAAGGACGGCGAGTCTTACATTGACCAGGCCAAGGACTTCATCAACTCCGGCAAGCCCCAGGAGTACGTCGAGCAGGCCAAGGAGTCCATCAACAACTTCCTTGGTGGCAACTCCGGCACCGGCACCGGCTCCACCGGCACCGGCGCCTCCGGTGTTACCAAATAAGTTATCTAATGATTTATTCTAGTATTGTTTTAAAAGAGGAAACGTAGCGATGTTGCCACTGTAGTATCATATGTACACACTTACACCCTATATATTTGAAGACATTACAGGTTTGAAGCTCAGACAAGACAGGATTAAAGTGTCTTAATTGTTGCTCTCTCACTCAGAACATTCTATATAACCCATGGACTCCAACTGTGAAGATACCAAAAGTACAGCATACTGAATACATAGAATTGTGTGTAATTATGTGCCAAAAGTACAGTGCTTGAATGGAGAGCCTTAACAGGGACAGAAGCTGAGAAACGCAACGGATCTGACTCGAGATTTCCATACTCTTTTAGATAGCTAGGACGTAGCCCTTGGACCTTGCTAATTACATGACTAATCTTTGCTGTAGCTGTGTGAAGGATGAGGTTTTGATTCAAGTCTATATTAACCGTTTCTCCATGTTCTTTGACTAGACACGTTAGGTAGCTGATAATACTCATCCCTACACAATTCGCTCAGACTACTTGTAGGGTCTCCAAAGCCACCAAACACTACAATACCAGTATCACGGAGTCGAGAAGCCCAGCCCATCTCTCTACACTTCCTTCCCCTCTACACCTCCTCCCTCCCCCACCTCACATCTATAATCGTAAATGCATTTTTGTAGATCGAATCTGTCGTCTGCTGTCATCTCATATCGTCGTCCTCTTATCTCGTCCTCTCCTTGTCGTGTGTGTATGTGTGTGTCATAACGTCATCCCTCAAGCCTCCTTGGACTTTTCCCACTCCTCAATGGTCTGGGACTTTTGGGTAAAGGCGTGGATGGCGGCAATCTCCTCCTTGAGCTTGGTGTTGACCAGTCTGTGTCGCATCAGCTTGTTCTTGCCCTTGAAAATGTCGGACACAATGAGCACCTCGAAAGCCTGGCCGCATCCTCCACTGGCATCGGTCACCTCCACATGATGGGCCTCCAAACGGTCCATCAAGATATCTTTGAGCGAATCGACTGTGAGCATGGTGTGCGGGAAGCGTGTGCGGAGCGTGGGGGGTCGGGCGAAAGTCGCAGAAACGGGTGCTAATGGTGATATATCCACGGCTGATATCTTCTGGGGGGAAGGTGTGAATTATCAGATGGCCGGGTAACCCCAAAGTTTGAGCCGTGCGGGTTATGTAAGCAAAAGACTGTATCGAAAGCTGTGGAAAAAGGGAAGTGACTAAGCCAAATGGAGCACCTCGGTGGTGGGCGTGTTACATTTCAGTTTCTGGATTGATTCGAATTTTACTTGAATTTTGAGGCATCCATTTTTGACCCAAATGGACTGCTTTCAATGTGCAGTGGATGGATGGTGACGGCCCCGTGATTGCTTAGTAATATGTCCAACATCTTAGTCATACAGAAGGGAGTATATTGAAGTTTTTGGCGTAAGGCTGACTAAGAGAACTGTGTTTGACCGGCTCCTTTATTTGTTGTGCCAGACGCTGAGCCGTGAAGAAATTTTCCATATTCGAGAGTGTGAAAAAAAGTGAAAATGCTGTAATTGAAATTCGTATCAAATCAGATTATGACGGAATTAAAACTAGAAAATCGTGTTCAATTCTACCAACCAAGGAAAATACCAGACCTCATTTCTTGGTGCGAGTTCCATTAATTTTCGTACCATGAGATGAGATGTGGAAATTTCTTAGTTTGTGGAATTCAGGTACAAATCGACACTCACTGAATAATTAAGCGATAGACCAGCTTAAAATGCTACCAATATCATCTACAGTACAAACCTCAGATCAACACCAAATCACCACCAACTAGGAATGAAGATCGATCTGGCGGTTAGTTGTCTTAAACTCCGTCAAAACGCAAATTCGTATCTGTAGATGTCGGGTTCCGTGTCCCCAGGACGTACAGTGCTATGGTCCGGGGGCATCATCTCATTTAGTGGCTATTGTAAGCGCTCCCGCCGTTTAGCTGCCGCTTGGCACCCTAACTTATAGGGCAATGACCACGTACCCAGACCGAGTCCTGGTGTGCACTACAGGAGACCTTCTACGGACTCCGAGGCCGATCTAATTTCTTGCAACTGTATCCACACCAAGGTCTGACTACTGTGCGCGTAGGTAGTAGGCTCGCTTTGCGCTTTCCCAAGGTGTGGAGACTCTTGTGCAGTCAGTCCGCAGCTTCAGGGTCGTCTGCATCGAGACAATGGACTGTAGTGTAGGTACGGGAAAACGGCGCTAGTGACTCTGGAAACAAGGTGATTGGTCATGCTAACTCTCCAGTAAGACACTAAACGAGAGTCTGTGGTTTTGATGACACCCAACCAAGAAATCCTAACCGCTATCTACATCGAAGGTTTCGACCAACAGGAACCACGTATACCGGCTTACCATTGGTTCTTATACCGTAGTCCCGAAGGGGTCTGTAGAAAAAGCAAGTATGTGGACGGCTCCACGGTCGTTTTATGTCTGAACAATTGTGATTTTCGTGCCCGTTCATCTGTGTTTCGAATCGGTTGTTTTTCGTTCACAGGCGTCATCCCGGCTGCGATCCTTTACCGTTTAATGAACCAAGTTTAAGACCAGATTCATGTTGCAGGGGCCGAATCCTAAGTTGCTGGAGGGGTCGACGATGTTGAAGTTGATGCAATTAAACGTCTGTCAGTGGTTTCGTGAGTCAACATTAGTGTGCCTCAACGTACGGGGACACGATTCCGTCAACAGAAGGTAACAGTTAATCAAAAGCCCTCTCAACAGTTCGTCAACAGCAGTGCACCCCCACAACCGTCTCACACTCACGATGACAGCCCGCAACAGCCCGTAACTGCCCGCTACTGCTAGAGGTGGTCTGACTGGACGCTTGTTTGGACTCTATCTGGCGCAAACGAGCAGAACATCTGTCGCCCGAGACAAAGAGCCGCGGAACCACAGCAACTCTATGTTGATCCTTTCATATTAAAAACGGCTATTCTACCCTGGCCCTGTCCAGCTGCTAAGCGAGCGCTTCGATCGACATAATCCACGCCCCCCGCACGTACTCCGTGAGTACGTTGAACGAGGCGAGGTGCATGGGCGTGTCTCGAAGGGGGTGTCTCGAAGGGTGGATTTAAACCGCCCCGGCAACGGCAAAAGACGCGGTAATAGACGGGCACATGGCGTGTGACAGTTGACACTTTAGCCCACGATTATTATTCCATTATTACCCAGTGGTGAGACGGATGTTTCACTGACACTGAGCTGCCACCGTGCCGGCCGTTTGAACACAAGTATACACCGCTGCACTCTTAGTCCGCTCACGAACCCTGTCACTGAGTCAGGATACGAACAAACGGAAAGGCCAAACCAAGTTCATCACTGAACCAAACTGTCATACAGTGTGAAACTGTGTCGAGTGACCTTGAAGAACAAAGACCAGTGTCTACCGATCGCCATTGGAACAGCTTTGGACACAAAAACCTCTGTAAAAAAAATACAGCAACCCCCCATACACAAGCAGCCAAGCCGAGACACGTCAACGTCGCCACTTTCACATCGAGAGCCATTTCCTCGGGACGTCCCGGGAACAGACTTTCGAGACAAGGTGCTGCATCTATGTCCAACTAGATTTACACAAAGAGAAGGTTAAAAAGCTTAAACATGCTATATTAAACGAGCGTGACTAGGAGGTCGCGCTGGGCAAAATGAAAATGGAGGTTAGAAGGGCCTAAAACCGAGATTCTTTTAATTTTTTTTCCATCAAGCTGACCGGTGTCACGTTATGAACAGACTGGTGAGCGCGTATAGCAATATTTCGGACCATAACATGCCGTTCTCCTCACCTCATCCTCCATTGGCTACTGCTTATCATGCATATCGTCCAATGACAAGCGAGAGATAAGCAGTTGAAACCTTATTAAGGTTTGCCTGGCTGTGATGGTTGAGGTTTATCAACTACAGTGTCACCAAGTTTGGATCCTCGATATTGGGCTTGATTTTGGAACCGTTATTGCAATCTGTTTTTGTCCGTGTATTTGCTGTCGCCAAACCGCTTCCCTCCAATTTTCCCGTGCAAATCAGACCAAACCTGAGCCGAATAATCTCCTGAAACCACCCCCTTCCTCGACCAGAGATAAGAGATTCACACACACACGACCTATTATTCCCTTTTTCGCACACCACACACTTCATCCCACAATGTCGTTTATGCCAATGGATCTTGACATTGGTCACGACTACATCGGCTCAAGTGGGCCCTTTGCCTCCCAGATGGACTACCAGACCCCCAGCAACCACTTTGTCTCGTCCTCGGGCGCCTCCTCCAACACCTCGTCATTGTTTACCAACACCACTTCGATCGAGAGCATGAGCAGTTATGGCGGCGCCGGGTATAGCGCGTCCAAAAACGACGGGTTCTCGCACATGAACCAACCCGCACCGGCCGTCTCTGCGGCCGCAAAACGAATAGGGCTTTCGTCCGACCCCAGTACAGACCTCGCCATGGTCACCAACATGTGGAAGATGTACTCCAAGGCCAAATACCAACTGCCAAACCAGGAGCGGATTGCCAACCTGACGTGGCGCATGATGGCGCTGGATCTCAAGAACTGCGCGTTGCAGTACCATGCCAAAATGGCCCAGAAGCTCCACTCCAAGCTGGGCCAGAACGCATCTGTGCATCGGGATTCTCGGGTCGTCATGAGCGCCGAGATGGGGCTTCGTCAGGCTGCTGGTGGCCACGAAGACGACGGCAACGACGACGAGGCCGATTCGTTCGACTACATGGCCCATATCAAGCGGCTCAGCGAGTCCAACCGGGAGCGATGGGCGCCCCAGAACAACAATACCAAGGCCCCCAGCGGTCACCACCCAAGTCACAGCAACCACCACAACGAATACACTCCGTCGGTCAACGGAGGCCACATGAGCAACTCGACGCTCACGTCGCCGTCACGGGTGGCTTCGCCCATCACGTTCACGGCCAACGACTTCCACGCGCCCCCCGACTACTCGCAATCGCTTCCGGCCACGACCTTCCGACGTCAATCGTTCATGGACGACTCGCCCAACGCGTTCCACTTCTCGCTCGACCCGTTGGCCATGGAAGCCCCCGACTTTGGCATGCCCAACCAGACGCAGGCGTCTCACCAGCATCAGCAGCGAGTCCGAGCCTCCAATCTCAGCGGCCGCTTGAGCCAGGTGCAGGGCCAGCAGCAGCAACAAGGACAGCAAGGACAACAGCAACAGCAGCAGCAACAGACGCCCCTGTCGCAGTCTTCGCCGTTTGGAGTGTACCAGCGACCGGAATACAACTCGGACGCGCTGTATTTCGACAACATTCAGCTTGGAAGCGCCTCCCAGGCCTCCACTCCGGGCATTCCCTCACTTCCCAGCTCCAACATGGGCACCCCGCAGTGGGTGGAGCCCGCCTCGTTTGATTTCATGGGCGGCATGGACTCGCAGCAGCAGCACATCCAGAACCAGGCGCAGCAGCAGCAGCAGCAGGTGAACCAGAACATGGCGGTGGTCATCAACCAGGGCCATCTGTCCAGCCAGCGGTCGCAGTCCGTCGTGGACATGTCGCACATTTCGTCGGCCCGCAAGCAGACGAAATCAGGCACGTCCACGCCACGGGGCCTGCCGCGCACCATGTCCACGTCCAACATCCCTCAGCAGCGCATTTCCAAGCCCAAGGCCAACGCCTCGTCGACCAACGTCAAGGCCGCCGTCAACACCGTCACAGCCGACGACAAACCCACGTCGTGCACAAACTGTCACACGCAGACGACGCCGCTGTGGCGACGTAACCCCGAGGGCGAGCCGCTGTGCAACGCCTGTGGGCTGTTCCTCAAGCTGCACGGCGTGGTGCGGCCGCTGTCGCTCAAGACGGACGTGATCAAGAAGCGGAACCGAACCAACGGCACCAACGCATCGTCGGGGTCCGGAGGCGCCAACACAAACACGCCCAGTCCGGACTCGGCCAAGGAGAGCTCGTCGATCGCCAGCCGCAAGACTACGTCGAGATCGCGGTCGCGCAAGAAGGAGGAGACTTCAACCACAACGGTTTCCGCCGTCAAGAGAGAATCTGCACAGACTCCGCCCACACAGCCGCAACCGCAACCTCAGTCCCAGGACGTGTCCATGGGAGGCACGTCCGTGTCGCAGAAGACCGAGTCGGAGGAGCTCAAGCTCTTTGGAGCTCCGCATGTCGAGGAACGAGACGGGCAGTGGGAATGGCTGAGTATGGCTTTATAGATTGCATTGATGAGGGGGTGAGGGGGTGAAGAGAGAGAAAGACGAGGTGGAGCGCATCTCCAAGTATTTAATAATTAATCTGACATGACAGTGATAGTGGTGTGTGGCGTGGTGGGTGTGGTAGTTCTGTAGTTGTGTGGTGGGATAGTGCAAGACTAAGAGAGTGGTGATAATTAGCTCAATATGTACATACTGTCACTGAATATTTGCCAGACAATAGTGTTCATTAACTCACAGTGTAGTAGAAAAAATAAATGCATAAAAGTGATATTGAAATGCTCAGAAATAGTCGACGAGGTTAATTGTATTCTCGTCGTATTTTTGCCGTATTTTTGCCGTATTTTTGCCGTATTTTTGCCGTATTTTTGCCGTAACTTTCAGCCTCCAGTCATTGCCACTTTGAGCATCATCATTTTCACTTTCTGCCTTATCCACTGCCTTATCCACTTTCTGTATTCATGACTTTTGGTTCAACAAGAGAAAAACAGATTCAACTGTAAAACATATCCAACTGACAGGCGCACGACCTGATCAAACACAAACTCTTTCACACAGTTCACTCACCATGTCTCTTCACGTCAATCTACCCTCTTATCAGATTATCTTGCATGAAACATGTACATGTCATCGCTGTGTCAAGGCTTGTTTGGGTATTTTTGGTAACAGTGTCAATTTAGAAAACAGTCTGGTCTCTCACAGTTGTTGGTCTCGGAAGAAAATACACCCCTTTCACATCTGCAGTTTCTTCAGGCGGTATTAGTCTGGCCTGGGTCGAAATAGCGTCAGGCTTGCGTGTCCAAGGGACTAACAGAGATTGGATGTGGAAGGGGTGTTGCGGAAGGGTGGTGTGGAAGGGTGGTGTGGAAGGAGGAGAGAGGTGCAGATGAAGTGGAAGAGCTGCTCTCAGTTCTACTAGGTCAGTGTGTGTGTTTTCTGTCAGTTGAGAGAGTCCAGAACCAGAAGAACCTCTCAGATGTATTTGCACTGTGACTATACAGTCTCATCGGTGTGGGTTCACTCGTAGAACAAATGAGTAACTCGTGTCAAGAGATGATCAATCGCCTTTAGACGGTTATTGGAGGTAGCTTCTGCCGCTTCTACCGCTTCTTCTTTGTACCACGAGCAAAGAGTGCCGTATGTATAAGTACGTACACAGCACACGAAGAATGCTTAGCCGGACCAACAAGGTGTACTAAGAGAGGATCTAGAGAGACAAAGTGTTTGTGTGTACATATCCACCCTCATGACCAGTGTCCTGTACAAATCCTTCCCCTATTATCTGCACTTTCCTCTTGGAGATTCCGTTTTGGGCGTTGAAAAAGGGGTACACACTCTACATACTGTTTCCCTATAATCTCCTCCCCAAATCTCCCTCCCCTTGTCAACGGTGAAAAAAAGCGAACTAAACACCATCTCCTTCCCCCCTGTGCCTTGTGCGTGGCAAAAGCTGCTTGTTTGTTGTCCAGACTCCCGCCAGTCATAACTGAACAGTTATTACTCATAACCTCAGCTCTTCTTCCCCTCAACGACGCTGAGTGTGTATGACCGGATCATAGTCGGAATCAGAACGGGCTGACTAATACTACCAAGAAAGCTCTCATTACGCTCTCAATCATTTTTCACCCACCCCCCTCCACCCTCCTACGACGCTGAGAATACCACGCTACACCACTTTTCCTTTTTCATCTGCACCACGCTGCACTACTGTACGTACACCAACATCTCAGATTTCCAACCCCAAAAACGCTCCTCCTTAGAGGGAAGGGTCCATGGATACGCAACACGAGCCAAAAATGGCCGACCCCAAGCGAACGGTGCAGGCGTGCGATTTGTGTCG
This sequence comes from Yarrowia deformans, assembly GCA_900519085.1. Classification (NCBI taxonomy): domain Eukaryota; kingdom Fungi; phylum Ascomycota; class Dipodascomycetes; order Dipodascales; genus Yarrowia; species Yarrowia deformans. The sequence continues at coordinate 973,616 of ULGY01000003.1, read as the reverse complement.
CCAGAAGAAGTCGCGCTGTTGCGGCACCCGGCCAACGTGCGCCAACTGTGTCCGCAGCGGCTCCAGCTGTGTCTACGCCGCACAACCGCGTAAACGACGACGAACAAAGCTGGAGGTGATGGAGGAAAAGCTCCAGATGATGTCGCAGGACGAAAACTGCGACGTGGCCGCCCGCCAGGAGCTGCTGGAGAGCTTTGCACGACGATTGGAGAAGAAGAGAAGGACCGAGAGGAACGAGAGAACCGACGCCACCCAACAGGTGAATACCGTGCCTCAGATGTTTGCTACGCCTTTGGAAACGACCGCAGACGTCCAAACCACCATGAACGCAATGGTCACTCCTTCTACGACCCCTCCAGGCCAGATCCAGGCTCAGCAGGTGCAACAAACGCAACAGGCTGCTTCTCAACCGGTCGAACTCATGATGGATGCGCAGCATGTCTCCCCAGACCCCCAAAACCTGGTGAACCACGACTCCCACGACTCCCACGATACCCACGACTCTCACGACAACCTTCATACCATCCATAATGACACCCACAACACGCTAACCTCGTCCAATCCGTTCTCCTACGACGACCCCATGGCCAACCGGCCCATCTTCTGCTCCACTTCCGACGCAGGGCTGCGGTGGATCGAAACGCAAACCTGCGACGTGGGCTTCCACAAACGGTACTCTCATCTGACTGAGTCGCTGTTCGAGACGGGACTCAACTTTCTACGCAACTGGGGACCGCCAGTGTTGCCCAGCCGACCAATCACATCGCTGAACGAAGACGTGCTGCGGTTCCTGGCGCGGACGTTTCTGGAGGCCGCAAACCCTTATCTCGACATTGTGGACGATGTCGACGTGCTACGGGTCTTCAACGTGGTCATTGAAACCGACATAGCCAAACAGGAGGAGTTTTTCGGCGACGGACACGACCAGCAGCTGTACAATTTGACCTGTCCCGAGTCTCTGCTTTTTCACAGCTGTGTCTTGGTCAGTCTCGAGATCTTCATGGACGTGACCAGCAACAAAAACGCAGCTGAGCTCGCAGATACGATCCTGCCGTTGGAAAAGGCTACAGAGGTCAGAGACCAGGTCCATATCAACGCCCAGAGAGACTACATGAAACTCATCAGCGGAGGAGGAGGAGGATCGGAAGGGCTAGGAAACGCATTGGATTCAAGCAACTACACTCAGCTGTCATTACAGGCGTGTTTGGTGTTCTTGACCAGTACTACGGCCTCAAGCGAACCCCAGCTCATGGAACCTCTCATCACCACCTGTATGAGACTGTGTTATCAGATGCGGTTACATCGAGAAGAAAGCATTACATTCATGAGCCGGCAACGAACGCTCAGAAACTGTTTCTGGGTCACCTACATGTTTGAAGCCACGTTTTTGGGCCGATTGGCCCGACGTCCTCTGGTTAGAGACTACGACATTTCGCTTCTGTACCCGGAATCGTCTCTTCAGGACCAGCATCATCATCATCATGGCGCTTTCACTCCCAAAATGTCGACAGCCAGCCCGCCCTGCAACTCGTGGTTGAATCCGTACATTCGGTTGTGTCGTCTTCAATCTCGTGTCTGTGACGAGCTGTACAACAACGTGTTCCCTCCCGATACACGAGATCCAGTGGAACTGCTGCACATTGCCTCCAAGCTCGACTCGGAGCTGCAATCGTGGAGAGCTTCAGTTCCACACGATCTCGACTTTGAGGCCGAGTACGATGCTGTCCATCCCATCGTCTTAGAAGCCTATGCGCCTCTGCATGGAATTCACATCAGACCCGTCAACATCCAGGGTCTCATCAACGAACGGTGTTGCAACGCGTACAGATTTCGGGTGCGAAACCTCGGGCTCACGCTGCTCAATTGCATGTACTTGCACGTGACCATTCTCATCCACAAGACCTTCTTCTGGTACCCTCGGTGGGCTCTTCCCGTGAACCTGAGTTTTGTGCGGCCCACGTTTGGCACCTACGATATTGACGCTTCGGCCCAGGCCATGAATCCCGCCGAGTACAGCTGCAACGGCAACTACATCCCGCCGCATCGAAACGACCACTTTTCGACGCCCTTTGCCCACAACAGATCCTACACTCAAAACAACCAGTCGACAGCCCAGGCCTTCAATCTGCCCCACGTGGACATCCCATCTAAGCGGGTGTTCGCGTCCAATTCGTTGGTTCGGTCGTCTGCTCGAAAGATTTGCAACGCTCTGACCCGGATGGATATGCGCTACACGTCGTTCATGTGGATTTTCGCGTTTTTCCCCGTGGTGGCCTTTGACGTGCTGTTCCAGACCATCATTCTGACGCCTCTGGACTCCACGACCTCGGCCGATCTCTCGCGAATGCGTTTCTGCATCAACTTCCTCAAGAAGCTGAAAAACTCCAACATCCGGACGTCCGAACAGGTGTTTCTGCCCATCTACGAGCAGCTGCTGGCGTATGCCACGGGCTTTGTCAGCAACTGTCTGACGACCCACGACGACGATGTGCAGGACAAGGGTGTTGGAGGCGAGCTGGGCTTCTTTCCTCAGGCCACAGGCGACTCTTTCTGGGACGGAACCAGTGGAGATGTTCCCGATGTAGTTGGGCTGGTCAACATGACTCCTGCGACCATGCCCGGCGACTCGTGGACTCATACTGGCGATGAGACCAGGGTCGTGAGGAGGGTTATGTGAACAGCGCGATTGAACGCCGATCAGACGAGGTCGTGAGGAGGCCATTATTTATCTATTAATCCATGTACAACATTTTCTTCAAGTTGGAGCGCGTAGCCTGAGATGAGAAGAGAAGAGGTGTGAGCCTCATGAGCGATGAACAATAAGCGATGAGATGATGGCTAATCGAGGAAGTTACTGTCAACCCTAACCAGACCAGCCTCGCGGGAAGGTCCAAGAATAGCACACCCGCAGCCTTCATTTTGACAGCTGAAAAAGCAACGAAATACAGCCCCCCGACGGTCGTACAGAACCCTGGGCGTACCTGGGAGCAACTCGCTAGCCGCTAAAAGAAATGCAGCTTTTGTTTTTCGCCCATGTGTGCTGGTCAGCCGAGCCTGAGCAAAAGAAGCCGACAAGAGAGCCTCACAAGCCGACAGGGGCCAAGAGGAGCCACGCAAGCCAAGAGGAGCCACGCAAGCCAAGAGAAGACAAGCAGAGCCAAGAATAGCCACATGGGTCTCCGTAATTCTTCCTCAACCGGCTGTTTTTGTTTCACCCAGCTTCCTATAGCCACGGAACTATACCCTCTCTCAACCCTACGTCTATAGCTATGAGTACTTGTAGTCTCCGTCTCTCCGCCCCTCCGAATCATCGGTCTCAGCAACGTCTCACGTGAACAAGGTACATGAAAAAAACGGCCGTCCTTTTATGAAGCAGCATTTTCCGTCTTTTCGCCTTTTCGTCGCCTGTGCTGACCAAACGTTCTCGCACTCTGAGCCTCTTCCACACACCTCAACATCTCCCAGGTGCGTTTCCGACGCATAACAGGCGTGGCTATCGTAAGCAGCCAAGCATGACGTAAAGCAGGCAAGAAGGGAGCCGCAAAAATTCTCCCTGGAAAAATGCCCACTTTTATTTGCTTCGGTGCCAAACCGATTATATCGGTTTCTCTTGAGCCAACGCTACACGGACAACAACCTTCTAAGAGTACTGTTCATGGTACAGTGTGTACTTACATAGCAGGAAATAACTCGTGGGGAGGTCAACAGACTTACCCTCTTTAGGTAACGCATGCATATGCATAATGCCTCAGGACCAAATAAGGTGGGTTCATTTTTTTTAAGATTTTAAGCTTTTACTGGATAGGGATTGCATCTGCAAGCTTATTTTTCGGACTTCGGAAGTTATCTGCTAACTCCGAGACGGGACAAAATTTTCCCACCGACGATCTAAACAAACAGAGGGGTTTGGCATCAACTGGAGGTAGTTGAGGGTTTACTTGGGGTTTCAACAAAATCAAGTTGGTCTAAACGTCAACTAATTTTACTTGAAACCCCAACAAAACACTGCCCGTCGAAACGTCAACTAAAATACTCAGAAAATCTCCTAAATACAAACAATTATGTGATTAATTACATGATTAGTTAACCCAGCCTGGTACCTCGTCGAATCTCCTCCCCAGTCGTATTATACATTAAATTATGATGCACATGTACCTCGGTATAAATATCACGGCAGCGACTTGTCACTCCCGCTCTCAACGTTGCTGGAGGACGAGTTGGAGTTGGGGCCCAGGGGCCGGAACGGCTGCTTCTGCTGCGGTGGCATGCTGTTGGTGTTGCGTCGGGCGCCGGGAGGCACGGAGGAGTGCATGCCTCCCATGGCGCCTGCTCCTGCTCCTCCAGCCATGCCCACGCCCATGGAGGAGGTCCGACCATAGCTGAACGAGTTGTTTCGCGACTGGTTGCCAAACTCCTGGGAGGGGTAGCCGCCCATGGTGGGGGCTCTGTAGGTGACGGCGCTCACGTAGTCGGCGATGCCCGTGTCGAAGGGCGTGTCGTGGCCGCGGAAGTCGCCGTTCTGATTGTTCATCATGCTCTTGACGTTGGGCAGGTGTGTCTGGGACGACTGGCCCCGCGAGTACGAGTGCCGGGACCGGTTCTTGTTGCGCTTGGCGGTCATGGACATCATGTCCACGTCGCCGGACATCATCGACGAGTCGCCCATCACCGACCCGGAATCGTCCATGCTCTTGTTGGGCTGCATCGGTTGCGAGCCGCCCATCTTGTAGGGCCCGTCCACGCCGGTGTTGTAGTCCCGCAGCTGCGAGTACGACGCTGCCCGCGACTGGAGGAACGGCGCGCCATGGGCTCCGGCCTCGAACTTTTGCACAAACGACGGCGATGTCGGCAGCGAGTTGAGCGCCGGCATGCTCATGTTGGGGTGGCCTCCGTTCATGTAAGGATTGGGGCCGGGGCCAGGACCGTTGGGACCAGGTCCTCCAGGCCCTCCAGGACCATACTGAGGTCCAGGGCCTCCATGTCCGTAGGGACCAGGGCCTCCGGGGAAATGGTTGCCAGAAGGACCGCTCTGGCTGGGATGATGGCCCATATGCTGCTGCTGCTGCTGCTGCTGATGGTGCTGTTGCTGCTGCTGATGGTGCATGTTGGCCTCTCCGTTCTGGACGGCTCGTTCTCGGGCAGCCAGAGCAGCCTCACGCTGCCGCAGAGCCTCCTCCTTGTCCTTGAGCTGCTGCGTCTGCTGCTTCTGCTGGGGAGACTCCGTGTACGCAGCAATGCCGGCGTACTCGTTCACGTCCAGGGCCGGCGAGCCGTTGGAGTCGGGCGTGGCCGAGTTTCCATGACCATGGGCGTGACCGTTGAGCGCGGGCGTGGAGGGCTTTTTGAGCGCCACAGGTGAAGATGTGGCGAGAGGAAGCTCCTCGGACGAAGATGAGTTGGGCGAGTTGGAGGAGCCGCGTGCGCCGCCGGAGCGTCGGGAGAAAAATATACTGGGTTTTTCGTCGCCGCCGGTGTTGTTGAAGCGGGCGTACTGTGTCATGATGGTGAAGAGCGACTCCAGATAGGGCGTTTTGATGCCTAGGTCGTCGGCCAGCAGAATGGGCTGCAGCAGAAACACGTCGACGGGGAACTCAAACTTGTTGAAGTAGTTGTAGAAGAGCAGCGGCGCGTGGGTGTAGGGCGCAGCCACCTGCTTGGGCGCGTCCTTGAGAAACTCCTCGAGCGCCGTCTTCTCAAACTCGTCCACGTTGCGGTTGACCTGGACGTTTTGAGCCGCGGCAATCTGAATCAGCTCGGCCATGATGCCGTAGAAGAGCGGCCGCGCCAGCATGTCCTGCACAAACTCCGCGGGAACGGGGTTTTCCAGCAGGATGGTGAGCGGCTGGAACGACAGCGCCGGAATGGCCCGGTCCCACTGGTACTGCAGCACGTTGGAGGAGAACGAGGCGTCCAGGCCGGCCGACTGCAGGCCCACCGTGAACGATCGGATGAGCTGGTCGGCCTCGCGGGACTGGTGGCCCTCCTGGGGCACACACCGACCCACGTAGGTGGTGGTGGAGGCGCCAAAGTGGGCAAACTCGGTGGGCGAGATTCGGCGCACGTCGGCGGTGCAGGTGAGCGAGTAGACGGCGGTGTGGGGCAGGGTCTGAGCCACGAGCGACTCGAGATTGACGCCGTACAGCGAGGAGTCGACAATGACACAGGTGTGTTTGTGGATGTAGGGCTTGATGAGTTTGTGGAGGGAGTTGAGCTGCTTGAGCGACTGGGGCGCGACAATGACAAAGTCAAACGGCTTGTGCTCGGCCTTTTGGAATGCGTCCTGGACGGAGGAGGCCACGACCTGGGGCCGGAACCGGGTGTTGCCGAGCTGCTGGCTCTGCATGGACACGCCGTAGGCAGCGTTGGCCTCGGTGACCTGGTTCCAGACCACGGAGACGTGGTGGGAGGTGGTTAGTCGCCACGCGAGCAGAGCTGCTGTGGGCGACGATTCGACTGGGTTAGTAACGGAAACGGAAGTGAGGGCCGTAGGTCTAAGCGGACAACAGCTGCTTGAAGACTGCCACAGAGTCAAGGCTGTAACAGGACTGTAACAGGGCTGCAACAGCAGCTAAAACTGCAACAAACGTAAGGACAGCTCAAAAAGCAGCAACGAGTACACCGCAAACAGGAACACTATCACGGTGACACGGTGTCTGCTGTCCTGTCGACGATTCTGTAGCTGGTGCTGAGTGTGTAGACGACAGTGTGAGACAGACACGGTGACAAGACGGTGACAAACAAAATGTGACAAGACGGTGGTGAGGTAATAAGTCGTGCTTGTTCCACATCGCCACACCCCTGCTGTGTCGGTGTACTTGCCCATGTCACACTCTCATGGTCTCGTGCGTGGAGTGGATGCCAAGATTGTCGGAGATGAGAGGTGTCATGATGGAGAGCACGGGGTGGTTGGTGAAAACAGCTGGTGTTTGTGTCGTCGCTGTTTGTGTAGTCTCTGCTGTCGTGTAGTCACTGCCTGCGTCGCCATATCGTGTAGTCACCTCTTTCACTACTGTCCTCGGTGCTTGCTGTTGCGGTAACCCTTCTCTCGGAAAAGGCTCAACCCGTTTGGACTGTCCTCGGACGGGCTCACGGGCCGTATCGTCCGGCTAATACTCACGCGACAGAACTCTGTGTCTCGACATGTGTGGTGGGAGGCCCGGGGGCTGGGAAATCGACGGAATGGTGGTGTTAGCAACGACGAGCTCGGTGGTGCTGCCAATTGCTGCAGAGTCCAAGTGTAACTAAGGTATAAGGGAGGTGTTGTGATGAAGGCTACCTTTTTTGTTTTTTTGTTTTTTCTTGTCTTACCGAAGGTTTCTTAGAGATGAACGTGTTTGGGTAAGGGCAAAGGGGGGGGAGTGTGAGGGATTGATTTTGACCACAGTATAACGAGCGATATTTCACGAGTCCGTAGGCGGTCCATTTCAACCTCACTTAGACCCTTGTCCGACTCAATCGGGAAACTGGGCTACCCATCTGGCGTGTCGGACTAATCCCCAACATGTAGCTACGGTAGGTATGGGAGAGGAGGTACCGGTACGTACACGCTATGGGAGCGGTTCCTTCGGCTGATTCGGCTGCGAAAACCCCAGCGTGAAACACAGCGAGACATGCAGAGCTGTGATTGGTTGGATTTGGAACAAGAGCCGGCCGGTTTGAAATCAGATTCACCAGCTCGACTTCTACAAAACACATCTCGCCTATTCTTCACCCACCTCATTCTCTCCTCCCTTGCAATTCGCATTCCAGCCCGAGCTTAGCACCGCACAAGGTTTTGCTGTGTTATTCTGGCGGTGGTGCCTCGAGAGAGAAAGGTCCGGAGAGGAGGGCTGTGTTCCGGAGATTACTGAGCGGAGGATAATATCGATGTACACGCTGGAAAGCAGGTTTGCTTGCAGAATCTACCGGTGCGTCTACCTACAAGTACAAGTACAAGTACAATGGTTTAGCCACACCTTTGCCGTACTGGTTGTATACACTACAAAGTGGAAACTCGACGAATTCAATCATGTTATTACAATCATTGCACAAAGCACTGGATCAAAGAAATCGATTCCTGACCGTACTCGTTACTCGACACGATCCGTCAACACTCCTCACCACTCTCTATCCACATTAGTCCCGAGTAATTCGAGCTTAGCACAGCAAGCAAGCTTTGCACTTGTTGTCAGGTACAACGTACGACGTACGATACAACAAGCTGATAGCTACAAGTAGATGACGTGTACCTGTAGAGCCGAGGAGTGAATCTGGGGCCCGAAGATACTACAATTAGTCGGACGATAATGTGATCCAACACTGTCCTCGTACTTTTAGTCATTTTTGAACGAGTATCGTTCTTGGTCGTTTGCTTCGTCATTCGTCGTCCTGTGTATGTGCGCCATTTATCGAATCAACAAAGTCACTTCAAACCCCTTCAAACCCTTCAAACCCTTCAAACTCTTCAGACCCTCCACCCAATTCGTTTGCCAACCCTCCCCAAATCCACTCGGTGCTTTTTCTCCACCTTTTGGGGGCCTTGCCCCTGTCCATCTCGTGGCCCTTTCTTACCCTTCTTACCCTTCTTACCCTTCTTGCCCTTCTTACCCTTCTTACCCTTCTTTTCTGTCCCTCGGAAATAACCCTGGAAAACCCGTCTTGGAAGCTTGCAAAAAAAAAAACCGTAATGGCTCGCTCTCTCTCGCTCACTTTGGCAGCGATACGCGCGCAAATGAAATCCAAAGTCTGTTTGGACAATGACAAGACCCGATCGAGAAAAAGCCAGTGTTAATAATAGCTTCTTAGCGACTGACGGCCCATTCAGGGACATCCGTCAAGGTGCCAGGTTGGTTTTTTTTTCCCAATCTTTTTTTTTTCCAATCTTTTTTTTTTTTCCCATTTTCACATTTTCACATTTTTTTTCGACTGCATGCCCCTGAAACGAACACACACATATTTCCGGCTCCTGATTCCGATCATCAGCCCTGCCCTAAAGGGGGATGTGATGCACAGGGCTTGGCTTGCACGAGGGGAAGATCACGTGATCAAAACACTGCTGAGAGAGTGTGTGTGTGCAACCAAATGCGTTGCTCATGTGGAATATGCGTGCATGCATGTAGCCCGCGTTTTAAAGTTGTGTATGCACCGTGGTACCTGTGAGACATGCGTCAAGTTGCATATTGACAGATGTCCGCAGTGGCGTTGGCGATAGGGGGGGAGGAGGGGTGAAGAGATGCGGATTAGAGATACAAGTATGGCTTTTTTGTCAGAAGGGTTACCAGTACGATATTCTACGTCGTTTGACTTGCTACAAAACATTCGTTTATCTTCTCCCCTTTTCCCCTCCTTGTTGACATTCTCAAGCACTCTATTTTCTCCACCCCTGGACTCATATCATGATCTGCGTTTGATATCATTCTCAGACATTAACTGAGGCGGGTCCAGATGCGGAGAACGGGTTGAGACACGTCCAAACACACCACCGAACACCACCGAAGCTTGGGACCTTGCTACGACAAACACTTGGTTTCTACAGACTCGTCCAATCTCTGCCATCGTATCTCCTGCCCATGGTCTCAGTGAGGATATAAATAGCACCTCTGCGAGCTCTTCGAGCTTGTCTTCGAGTTTGTCCTGGAGTTTGTCTTCGGGTGGTGTCTTGGACTTGTGTCAAAGTCTACGCTAACGAGAGAAGAAAGCAAATCAGCTGTCGTAAGGGCGGACTCTGGAGAGGTCCGTGGAGTTAGATGAACGTCACAGCATACCCCATGTACCCCATAATTCAAGTCTGGTGGTTGTTAGTACACTTGTGGATCGCATTTAGGCTGTAGGACTCGCTCGTCCGTCCATTCTGGAGCCATTGTTTGCTGTTAGTCTCCACTTTGTCAGATAGTGTCCTTTTCCGGCTAAACTAGTGTCAAACGTACGCCAAATGGCTGTCACGCGCGGATCAAGTGGCGGATCGCGGATCATCATACTCTACTGTGTCTGGCACAGTGTGAGTAGAGTACAAACGGGTACCGTGGTTACAAATCCAAGTTCTCGTTCTTGTAGTGGTACAACTGCCAAGCAACTGGCCGTTTTAATACCAAGGCTTGGTGCTCTTGGGGAAGCTTGGCGATGAGCGAAACAGTAAACGTTCATTTACGGTGAACGGATGACGCGATGAACGGATGACGGTCAGTGCGGCTCATGCGGCGAGATCAGAGATCGGAGGTAAGCAAGCGGATAAGGCAAGGGTGGTCGAGCTACAGGTAGATCCTGATAGGCTGAACTTGGGTCCTTGTACCAGCTCAGGAACGGGTGCTTTACGAATTCGAGTGTCCAACTTGTACATACGAGTGATTTACTGACTGTAGGTCTCGTAACCGTTTTAAGGACAATCTTGGACAGACCATCTACTCGAAAGGTGAGCACATCAGCAACAAGTCTTTATCATGGAATGGTAACAAATGACACCCTAGCTACAAGTATCGGTATATACGGCGAAAAAATGGTGGTTAATAGGGGTGCTCCGTAGTCACTATGCTCATAACTGGTATGTACAGTAGCTAAATATTGAAGCTCCTGGACAGAGACGAACTGAAGCTCTGTCCTAAGACGATGGTGTGTAGAAGAGCACTATGATCGTCGGGTCAGGGTAGTATGTACAACAGTTAGGGCTACTTGTAGAGAGTACAGTCAGTTGAGAGGATTGTGGATCGTGTTTCAGAGCCTACAGACACTCTCTACAGAACACCGTGAGAATGGCCCTAGAACTCATGCTTGTAGGACCCGGCAAATATGTTCAATTCTATGGCCTCTGAATCGAATGTTTAACACCGTTCGGACAACACGTGACGTTTTTCAATAACACGTGATATTCCTCAAGTCACATATATCCCATCACAGTCGCCCATCTTTTAGACATGCTAATCTTATGTTGTATACCATTCCAACACCGAGATTGTGTATGATTATACAATTCACCTAGACTACTTGTATTTCACACGTTTTTTACAAGTGGCGACAACACAGCCGCATTGATAGAAGCCATTCATAAGCTGACTGTCATCTCCTACTTGGTCTGGTCATAGTAGGGTCAGGGTTTCCACGTTGAGCCTTCATACGATTACCTAATCACCCAACCCCAATGATCTTCAAATTGAGCGAAACTAAAGCTGTGCACCGATACACCCTCAATGAGTACCTAGTTGTTCTCCAGAAACATTGTATAACTCTCAATACGTCGTAGAACCGTCCCCCATATCCCTCCCGTCACATGACCCGACACGCTCCCTCTCCCTCCTCCTAACCTTATCTCCAAAGACCACGACATTATATGCAGCATCTGCCATATTCAGAGGGAGTAGCACGATAGTTTCGTTTCGAGAGTCCGCAATGAACAACAGCAGCACGTTGCCCGAGTCGTTTCGAGACAAGCAGATTGGTGAGTACGGGCGTCACGTGATTCAATGTCTTTTTACTAACAACAGCCGCGATCACGCGAGTGCTTTCGGGCGAAAATGCCAACAACAATAACACCAACAAAAGCCAGGCGTGGAAGGTGCTGGTTTTCGACAAATTTGGCCGCGACGTGATTTCGTCGGTGATGCGCGTCAACGATCTGTTCCAGAACGGCGTGACTATCCACATGTTGCTGGATTCGGATCGCTACGCCATCGATGTCCCCGTGGTGTACTTTGTCCGCCCCACTAATGACAACCTGCAAAAGATCACCCGCGACCTGCACTCTCAGCTCTACGAGTCTGCGTCGGTCAACTTTGTGTCGCCGCTGCCACGGCAGCTTCTCGAGAGCTTTGCCGCCGAAAACGTGGCCACAGCGTCCCAGATTACCCAGGTCTACGACCACTACCTCAACTACGTGGTTTCCGAGGCCAATCTCTTTTCGCTGGCTCTGCCCAACATCTACTCCGAGCTGGCGTCGCCCAAAATGGACGAGGACTCGCTCAACGCCATTGTCGACCAGATTGTGTCGGGCCTGTTCTCCGTGGTGGTCACCCAAGGAGAGATCCCCATCATCCGATGTCCCCGAGGCAACGCTGCGGAAATGGTGGCGCAGAAGCTCGACTCCAAGCTGCGCGACCACGTCAACAACCTCAAGCTGACCACCAACCCGCTGTCGCGACCCGTGCTCATGATTCTCGACAGAAACATCGATCTGGCGTCCATGCTGCAGCACTCGTCCAACTACATGGGCCTAGTGTACGACGTGTTTGAGTCCGAACGAGGCCAGATCCGCATCTCCAAGGACAACGGCACCACCGACTCGTACGACGTGGCGCCCTCCGACTTTTTCTGGAACCAAAACTCGCTGCTGTCGTTCCCCGAGGTGGCCGAGTCCATGGACAACGAGGTCAACAAGTACAAGGAGGAGTACAGCCAGATCACCGGCGGCGCCAACATCAACGACATGGACACGGACGCGTCGCCCACGCACCTCAAGAAGGCGATTTCGGCCATCCCCAAGCTCACGGCCCGGAAAACCGTCATCGACATGCATATGAACATTGCCACTGCTCTGGTGGACCGAATCAAAAAGCGCCAGCTGGACATTTTGTTCGAGGCCGAGGACGGGCTGGACAAACAGGCCCTGGTGCCCCTGCTCAAGGACGAGGAGCTCAGCGGAACCGACAAGCTGCGAGCGTACATTTGCGTCTACCTGTCGGGCACGCTGTCGGCCGCAGAGCAGAAGGAGTACGAGGGCATTCTCAGCTCATCACAGGGAGTGGACATGGCTGCTCTCAACTACGTCAAGCGACTCAAGGACCTGTCCAAGATGATGGCGCTCAAGTCGTCGGCAGCGTCGGCCCAGGAGCCCCAGACGTCGGAGCAGTCGTTCCGCAACTTTGCCAGCAAGCTGTCGTCCGGCAAGATTGGCAATCTCATTTCCAACGTCAAGTCGTACCTGCCTCAGAACAAGGATCTGCCCGTGACCCGGATCGTGTCGGGCATCGTGTCGCCCTCCGAGTCCGGCGACATCACCGACGACTATTTATATTTCGACCCGTCCGTGCGAGGCTCCAGCACCAAGCCGCCGCGAAAGCAGGCCTACAGCGAGGCCATTGTGTTTATGGTTGGAGGAGCGAATTATGCCGAGTACGCGAATCTGATGGACTATGGCGTCAAGGCGGGCAAGAAGGTGGTTTACGGAGGAACGGACGTGGTCAAGCCGGATGTGTTTTTGGGCGAGTTGGCGTCGTTGGCGAAGTAGTGCAGGAGCGTAGCACAGGAGCGACCTGCGAACTACCAGAGAAGACAGGGACGACTGAATCACCCTTCTGTCAGTCCGTAGGACATCTGAAAGACAGATGGGTCCTCGAGCGGGGACGACTATTCTACCGAGTACGTCGCTCCTGCAAGTAATATATGTAATAGAAAGGATAGCACTATTGGATGAGTGGGTGGCAATAGAAAGAATAGCACTATGCGAGCGGGGGGGGGGGGGACTTGTACCGACAAAAATAGGAAGAGTAAATTTGACGCTTGTACGGCTTGCTTGAGATACCTGTATACAGTGGGCAGATTATGAAGGTCTCTCTTTGACCATTGCTAAACAGCTAGGGTGCCCGTTCTCATGGTGTGCTGAAGACCTGACCGACTGAATGATGCTTATGTCTTCGATACCTTGCCTCGAACCAGTGGCATCTGTGGGAGGTTCAACGTCTCCAAGATGATCATGCGCTCATCAAGGACTGAAGAGTGTTGAAGGAGTCGAGAAGGTATGCCGAAAGTTGTGGGGGGATTGTAGACGTTAGTATTGGTTGTATATAGGGTAGAGTGGTGAGAAGGGGTAGCTAGAGGCCCGTGAACATTTCTTCAAGACGAGATCACGTTCTTAAAAGCATGTTCATTCCTCAAGATCTTGCTGACGCTCCTGACTCTCTTGACACTCCATACTCGTGTCATTTCTTACGGCCCAAGCAACCACTTGTGCCTCTCAAAACACTGTCTCACATGCTCATCAATGTCCTTGGGGTTGTAGAGAAAGTTGCAGATCGGACATCGTGAGTAACTGGACGGAGAAGGGTTGGTCATGAAGTTGTAGAAAGAAAAAAGGTCAGTCTAACAGGGGCGGTAAATATCGTGCTTCGTGGCTTATGTACGGATGTACTCACACGCACTGTCGCAGCACTGCATCCGTCGGGGCCACCTTGGGGGTTTTGGGGCTGCCGAGGAGGAGCGTGTTGACAAAACAGGTGACGATACGAAGCAGGTGTTGATACGAAGCGGGTGTTGATACGAAGCGGGTGTCTCATTTTAACGATACGAAATGGGTGTTTTCATTTTGATGCGGTCATGTTCCTTGGTCTTGGTGGTAGGGTGAGTAAGAAGAGGATATACAAGTAGTACATACTAGCTAGAGGAAGTGGAAATGTGAAGAAATGGAGTTGTTCAGACTCTACAGATGGGCAACTCGAGATGTATTTGTGAGTTGGTGATTGATGTCTGTTAACACCCATTGACAAATGGTAAAAGTGACGGAAAGTCTTCAATACAATAGTTGTAGTACACTGAAATCGTGTAATTGTGTTATACAGCTTCAGAAGGAAGTGTAAAAATAGTAGGGAGTACCAACCAATCACCAGCATAAGAGGTTTGTCTTTCACTCTGCCACCCTCTTGATGGCTATGTTGAGGTAGTCTACTACGTAGTAAGGCTCACACAGGACGCCACACTTCCTCGAAATCAGTGCTGGCTTCGAGAATGTCTCCTGGCATACTGATCAACTACCACTGTTGCCAATATAACATATGTCGAAGCTCTAGAGCACAGGACTGTCTCCTTCATTTCGCCACTTCTAATGTGTCCTCACATCTCAGTTCGTATCTCAGAATACTTCTTATACACTACCCCCTACAGTAGTCCACTGCAGTATACGAGCCTGGGCGTTGTAGACTCACGTTATTTCTACTGCTTGTTCCGTTATACACCCCCCCTTCTCCCCTCCCCTCTCGGGTTATAAAAATACATCAATGTTTAGCAACAGCAACGGTGACAGAGGAGCAACAAGATCAACTGTGTTATCCTGTTGTCACCTTGGGGCAGGTATGTGACCCACCTTCCTTGGCAGAAAGCAGCACAATGGCATGGATTCTAGCATGCGCCTAGACCTCCTGGTAATATAGCAAAGGGCGCACATGCAGTCTGAAGGGGTGCCTCATGCGCCTGTGCCATCCCCACCTTTTCCAAAGTCGTGGTCTGATTTTGACTTGTGATCTGGACGTCTCATCTTGGAAGGCTCTTACTGACGTATGCTTGCCTCGAACGTGAAACAGAAGCTCAACTAGTCGCTCTGCTTCTAGTTTCTCTCCTGCTTCACCTTCTTAGGCCAAACAAATATCCAAATCCTTCTCCTTCAACACGACATAATAATCCACATACTTTTCTCCTCCCTCGTCTCTCTTCCAGCACTCTTCCACCGTCGAGATACTGTTGAGCAGATTCCGGGCCTTGTTGCGCGTGGCAAACTCCTTGAACTTCGACAGGTACGCGTGTCTCTGAGAGGGCAAAATGTTGAGACCAGCAATGAACAGGGGGAAGCACAAGTTGCCTTCCACAGACGATCCCAGCACCAGATCCAGCAAACACGACAGCTTGCGGCCCCAAACTCGCATTTCCAGGGCCGTAGAGGGAAGCTTGAAGATGGACCGCTTGAGATGAATCAGAGCCGTCAACTGGTAGATTTCAAACAGATGTTTATGCAGAGTACACGCTTCGTCGGTGAGAGTCATGATATCGGCCATGTTGGGCGTGAGCACGCGGATCTGGTGCTCAAGACGCTGGGCAGCCTGGAGAATGTTGGCTTCGGTGGTGAGAGTCGAAGACGTCATTTCCTCGTTGCCGCTCAACTCATTGGCCAGCTGAGACACCTCGGCTATCATCTGGTACGGTTCTCGGCAGATTCCCAGCAACGGATCAATGCCCTGGCCGCCTCGAAGCAGCTGTTCATACTCTGCTCGTCCAAACAGAGGTCCTCGATGGTGTGAACTGCTGGCGACCAAATCGTGGTAGGCAAAGTTTGTGGCGATCCAACGCAGGTTTTTGTCGTTGAGAAACGTGGACAGCCCGCCATAGTTGCGGATTATAGCTGCGGACATGTTGAGGAACTTTTTCCAGTTGCGCAAGTCGCCTTTGCACACCTCTGCCGAACAACAGAGCAGCAGAGCCGCAATGGTGGAATGGTCAAAGGTGTTGTTTGTGATCTGCGTCTTTGTCATGGTCACGGCTTTGTCCAGAGCAGCCATGCCTGTATCTTGAAGGTCGGCCTTTCCCGAATGGAACGACGACCAGGCTACAATACTGTGGAGAACGGCAGCATTATGATGGGCCATGGGCAGGAAGATTTGGACAAAGTGGTTGTCTTGATCCGACGCGACGCAGATCATGCGCGACAGCTTTTCCTCGTAGTACTGCAGCATTTGGTTTTCGGTGGTGCTGAGTCCGCCAAACAGCGACGGCTCCAGCGACTCAAGATTGAAGTTGGCGTCGATTTCGAACGGCGACGGAATTCGAACCAGCGAGTTGACGTCCAGCTGGTTGATGTCTTCTTCGGTCAGGTCCGTGATGTCCACAATGGGGTGGTCCACACTGGCCGACTCCACGTAGTTGGAGAAGTTGTAGGGCTGAAAGTCGAGCATGGGAGGCAACGGCACCTGTGCCACAACGTCTGCAGAGCCAGCTTCAGACGAAGACAGAGGCGGTGGTGGTGGTGGTGGTGGTAGTTGTGGTGGATGTTGGTGGTGGGCTGTTGTCGGAACAACCACAAAATGCTCCTGGCTGCTGTCTGGAATGCTCTTGCGTTTCTTGTTCTTGTACTCGGTTCCTGGCGCAGGGTAGACACACACGATGCCCAGCCGTCGGCAGCACTCACAGACCGGTCTGGCTTCGTCGCAGCGTTTCTTACGCTTGCGGCACGTGTAGCAGCCGTCCCGCGATCTCTTGCGGGGCGCCTGGGCCGGTGGAACCGCTTCGACAGCGTCCTTGGGGGCACTCATGGCGACGGCGGTAAACCGGCGGTTAAATGATGGGCGATGATTTTCGAGTCGACTAGCCGCTGCGGACACAGAGACAATCAGATCGCGGACACGCTTGGGGGGCTTCGCGCAACCTCTAAATGCGGTTGACGAGAACGCTCAAACTGCTGGTGGATTCTCGGGCTGCGAAGATGGGCTTCCATTGGATTCTGGCATGGTGAGACGTTATGTAGGGTTTAATTTCCCTGTTGGGACTACCAGTAGTGTGTGGGGGTGGAGATAGCGAGATAAGAGTGGGGGTGATATAAATAATGGTCACGTGACAGTAGCCGTAGCTGTAATCTGGCCACAGTCGTAGCTGCGTATTATGTATCGCGTGATCAACATTCTACCACCGTACTATAACACTTCTGTAATAGGATCGTACACTTGTAATGTTTGTTCTTACTGTATTCTTCATGTCCATCATGTTCGGGAAAGTTGCCCGAAAGGTAAACAACAAAGGACCCACTGAGATTAACAATGCCGGCAAGGGTAAGGCTGATTGCAGATTTCAGGTGGGTTTGGAGAGCGTACATTACATGGATCGTATGTACGATGGGTCAACGGAGGCCTTGGCATGGAGGGGCAGAGGGCAGGGTTTTTTTTTCTTCTATTTTTTTCCTGTTTTTGAATCGCCAAGACGATGTGGTGAAGAATCATTTCTATTCTCGTAATCAACGATCGATAAGGCTTGGGTCTATCGACAGTGTCTTACAGTTGATAGGCGCAGGATATGTAGCTAAGCTGTAGCTAAAAGGAAAGATTGATTATGAGATTATGGGGCCCCAGGACAAGGGATATAACCGGGGCAAACGATATGACTCTTGTGAGACATGCGTGTGAATGGGCATTGGATAAGCATTGGAAATGCAGCATCTGGAACGCTGGTATTGACCATTCAGGCGTGTACCATCCTGGCGTTAGGCACGAATTCTGGCTTGGTAAAACACCTTGAGTAAAGATACGAGTCTTTGGAATGACACAGTAAGCACAATAAAGCCCAATGAAGCCTTGTCATTTATCCCCCCCACTTGTGCCAAGACCACCTGCTGGACTGGTACATGTACCAATTGCATGTGAGACAGTTCATGCCAGAGAATCATTCTCTGAACTTGTTCAAGAGGGATACCGAGCGAGAAAAAGAAGTGATCGTGTCACATGCCCACTCTGGCACATCTTCATTCACTACCCGGGGTTTTACCGCCACATGGCTACGGTAATCACTGTAAGGTGCTCACACGGGATTCGACTCAGTTATCATAACTGGAGAGCTAAGACCGACGAGCTTTTTGCGTTTGATTGGAGCTCCAACCGGGCTGGCGAGCAATTTTCAAGCCACCAAGACTCGACCGCGCCATATACCTCCGGTCTCGGAATTATAATGGAAACGGTAAAGGTTGAGTCAGAGGTTGAGGTAGTTGTGGAGATGTCTCGAAAACGATAGTCAGACAGTAAGATAGCTGAGAAAAAAAAAGACTGATTGAGACTAGCCGGGAAAATGCATTAGTCTAGTATCGTAGGTCCTGGGCTATACCGTGCTTTTCGTCTGCCAAGCCAACCTGGACGTTGAATCGTCTTCGTCTTGAAAAAATGGAATCATATGAGGGAAAGTTAACGACCGATAACCACAGAGTGTAAAGTGATGGTAAAACTGGAGGTGTAAGAGAAGCTGAGAGGTCTTTGTACGGCACTGGGACTGGACTTCCCTGATATGTCTCACATTTGGACAAATCGTTTACAAATCCCTCTAATCAATCGCATCTCAGAATCAATGTCTATACGTTCTATTGAGCCGCAGTCATTCCTTTTTGTGCACGGTCTTAACCTATCACACGCACCGTGGGAACGTACAACAGCCCCATGGAGCTCGGCCTAGGCTCGTTTCCGCTTTTATTCTTTCTCATCAACCTATGATAGTAAACATAATTTGGGTAGTGCCGTTTGGAGATGGGTGGTACAGTACGTCTTTACAATGGAAAAGTTCGTAGTGAAAAATAACCACGGACCGAGAATCCAACTTCACTGAATCAACTAAACAACTTTTTTTTGTCAGCCATTACTCCTCCACACCCATTAGTAACACCACCCATCCACCTCGCCTAACGCCATGGACTTAACACCCTGAGACAGCATCCATTATGCATACACGCTGCCACCTTGTTTCTTGTTCCAAGGCCCCTCCCCCTTAGCCAAGAAGATACCAGCAGTGTTCAGGCAACGTTCTTTTGCCTATCGACCACCAAGGTGGTTGGAGTGCAGATTTTTCGACTCTCGAAGACATTCAGAGCTCGTTTACACGATACCCTAGCGACTGCCACAGACAAGATGAGGAGCCGTTTTGGAATAGCTGTCTACCTGGTACTGTTCACCCGACAAAGGACTCAAAACACTCGCCAAATGCGTCGACCAAAACGATCTCCAGGTCTAGAAAATACACCGTCTTAAAGTTGTCGTTTCTATGGCTTGTTATCTGCGCTTGACAAACTCGTCTTTTGCACCTTAAAGCAATACGAGAAGGCCATGTCCAAACGTTACCTGGGTAGCTACAGCAGCGTGGACGAGAGAAGAAGGATGATATATAAGAATGGGCTAATCCTCGTCATGAACGTCTTTCTCCTCTCAAGCTAAGCTACCACACAATCAACCAGCCATGAACCTCAAGGAGCTGGACGAAAAGGCCAAGTATGCCTTTGACACCAAAGACCGGGCCGCAGAGAAGTTCTTTGGCTCCATGTCGCCCAAAACCCGGTCGATCATGAAGTTCATCTTCTCGCCGGACTACGACTACAACTCTGCCACCGAGAACTTTGACCCCAACGATACCGTGGACGATCTGCAGCTGACCCACTCGGAAATCGTCCGAAAGGTGTGGAGCAAGAAACAGCTCATCATGGGCTGGGTTTTTCTGCTGTTCATGTCGCTGGCCTCCACCATCCAGGCCTCGGCCTTCCCCTCCTACATTGTCTACGCCTCCTCCGAGTTCTCTCAGATGGGAGCCCTGGCCTCGGTCCAGATTGTGCAGTCGTGTATCTTTCTGATTGCCCGGGCTCTGGCCGGCAAGCTGGCCGACAACTTTGGCCGGTTCGAGGCCATGCTCATCTCCGTCGTCTGTCTGGCGGTCGGCTGTGGTCTGTACATGGGAACACACAACATCGTCACCTACTTTGCCGCCCTGGCCTTCTACTCCATTGGCGACATTGGAATCCAGATGATGTACGAGATTTTCGCCGCAGACACCGTGTCGCTGCGAGACCGAACGTTTTTCCAGACCGCCACGCTGTTTGCCAACCTCTTCACCCCCTGGATTGCAGGCCCCATGGTCCAGTCCATGCTGCAGCACTCCACCTGGCAGTGGGGTATGGGAATGTGGGCCATCATCATGCCCTGCTGCTCCATTCCGTTCCTGATTACCCTGCTGTACTTCCGAATCAAGGCGTACAAGATGGGTCTGCGAATCCGAAGGGGAGACCCCAACCGAACCTGGTTCCAAAACACCGTCACGGGAGTCATTCGAATGGACTTACCGGGTCTGTGTTTTCTCTGTGCCGGCCTCATTCTCTTCTTTGTGCCCATCTCCTTCTGCGCTGGAACAGATAACTGGAAGCTTCCCGGCAACATTGCCATGCTGACGGTCGGAACGTTCCTGCTCTACGTGGTTTTCCCCATCTGGGAGTTCTACTGCACCAAGCACCCCTTCCTCAAGTACAAGCTGATGCAAAAGCGTCTGGTGACTGTCCCCGGGCTCATCATCATGTTCTACAACATGGCCTTTGCCATCTACCACCCGTACTTCCAGGTCTGGCTTCTGCTGGCCAAGGGTCTCAAGCAGTCCAAGGCCACCAACATCCACATGGCCATGTTTGTGTCGCTGACAGGAACAACCCTGCTCTTCTCGCCTCTCATGCGGTGGAGAGCCAAGCTCAAGTCCGTCATGACCTGCGGCACCGTTCTCTACTTCATTGGAATGGGTCTGACCTACGAGTTCCGAAAGCCCGAGAAGCCTCTGCACACCATGATTCTGGCCCAGGTCTTTGAAGGTGTGGGAGCCGGTCTGCTGGTTATCCCCGTGATGGTGTACATCCAGGTGGTGTGCAAGCAGTCCGACGCTGCCGCCGCTATCACCGTCTACTACTTTTTCAATTCCGCAGGCACCATTCTGGGCAACGTCATTTCTGCCGCCGTCTACCGAAACCACTTCCCGGCTCTGCTGCGAAAGACGGGCGACTTTTCCGAGCGAGAAATCCAGGCGATTTTCGGCTCCATCTACGCCGGTCTCAGATACAAGGTCGGGACCCCCCAGCGACTGGCGATCGGAACCTCGCTCAACACCGTCATCCGGTCTCTGCTGATTGGGCCTCTCATTCTCTGCGCCATCATGTTCCTACTGGCTCTGACCAACGCCGACGTCAATCTCGATACCGCCCAGCGAGTCAAGGAGGAGTCCGAGCACGTCAAGACCGACGAGGCTGGTTCTACCGACGATATCGGGCTGGTGGTGGAGAAATCCGGATCCCTCGAAACGCCTCCTTCTTACGACGAGAAGAAGCAGGCCGAGCAGATGGTCCAGAAGGCCTAGCCGAATGATAAAAAACAACCTCCGGACCAGTTCCGAATTTATATGACCATTTTATGACTGTAATTAATGCTGAACAAAGAAACAAACGGCAGAATGGCCAAAACCGATTTGTAGCTGGTACCAATACATGAAGGACTAGTATATTTTGTAGAACTACAGTAGGTGGTCTACCGTATAACAGTAATTCCTCAATGACAAGCTAATTGTACAATAGCTAGCAACTGTTTAATATCAATAAAAATGACTCAAATTACCTGAAATATAACCACTGAAGCCTGGCTGAACTTGACATGGACATCGTCTTTCTCTTGTACTGAGACTTTAGGACAAGACTTAGATTTTCTACTCACAACCTCTTTTGGTTGGATTTGAGAATGTGTGAGTCTACTCTTCAATCACGTCTTCAAACTCCTTCTACAGTTCTACACGTGCTCTGTTAGGAGACTTTTGGGCACGTCTTTAATCTCCTGCTACAATCTACATGTGCTCTGGTCGGAGACTTTCGGACTACTTGCTCAAATCTCCTCCTCTCAAGTCTATATCTTTTTCAATTACATTCATTCGTACCAATCCATACCATCATCCAGCCTATTTTATGCTCATCACTTCCCACTCTACTGCTGCTTCAACGAAGATCGACCGGCCTTAAGCAGCTCGTCGCACAGCAGCAGGTTGGTGGCAATACCTGTGGCGCTGGCAATGCTGTTTCGGATCACCCGGAAAGAGTCGTAGACGCCCTCCACGGTGGGGTCCATGGGCTCGCCGGTGGTGAGATCCAGACCCACCAGATGGCCCTCGGCAATCTCGTCCTGGCACTCGGTGATCATGTCCAGAGCGTCGTAGCCGGCGTTGGACGCCAGGGTCTTGGGAATGATCAGCATGGCCTCGGCAAACGCTGTGATGCCGTACTTGGCCTTGCCCTTGGTGTTTCGGGCAAACTTGATGAGATGCTGGTGCAGCGCGAGCTGGAACGCTCCGGCGCCAGGCACCACGGCCTGGTCGGTTCGGCAGTTGGCCACGGCCCGCAGACCGTCTCGGACGGCATCTGCGGTCTGGGCAATGCTGTGGGAGTTGGGGGCTCGGATCAGAATGGTCACCGACCGAGGGTCCTTGACGTCCTCAATGTACGTGTACTTCTCCTCGCCAATGGTCTCTTCGTAGACCAGGCCGGCCCATCCCAGAACGTCGGGCCGCAAATCCTCGACCGAGTTCTGGGCCTCTCCTCCACACACGAGCTGGAGTCGCTCCATGTTTCGTCGCTTGGCTCGTCTCAGGGCAAAAATGCCGTTCTTGGCCAGAATGTCCAGCGACAGAGGATCGATACCCTTCTGGTTGACAATGACGAAACCCTCGCCGTTGGCGCACACCTCCCGCTTGAGCTCGACGATCTTCTTGACCTTGTCGTCCACAAACTGCCGCTCGGACTGCACCAGCTTCTCTCGCTCCTCAGCGGTGGAGTAGAAGAAGCCGGCGTTGACCTCGGACTTTTCGTACTCGAGAGACACGTTGAGAGTCAGCACAAACGCGTTCTCGACCCGCTTGGGCATGTCGGGGTGTCGGGGACCGTGGTCCAGCACCAGGCCCTTAATCAGCCGTGTGTCCTCGGGTCGCTGCTGCTTCATGATCTCGACCATGTGCAGATCGTCTCCAACTGCAAGAACAGCGTCGGTGACGACGGGAGACAGACGCGAAACCAGAGTGGGGTTCACCTTGGTGGCCAGAGACGATCGGGCCACGGCCAGAAGCAGCTCTCGGTCGACGCTGCCAGCCTTGTTGATCTTGAAGGTGTCGAGGAAGTCGAGCGCCTCCTTTCGAGCAATCTCAAAGCCCTCGGCAATGACTCGGGGATGCATCTCGGTGACGAATCGCTCGGCCTGTCGCAGCATCTCTCCGACGTAGAGCACGACCGACGTGGTTCCGTCGCCGGTGATATCGTCCTGTGCGGTGGCGGCTCGCGCAATCAGCACGGCGGTGGGGTTCTGGATCTGCATTTCGGACAGCAGCACCTTGCCGTCCTTGGTGAGCTTGATTCCTCCTGCTCCATCGACCAGCCTGCGTTAGTTGTGTTGGTGGGTGGTGGTCTGTGGCGTAACCGATCCGTGGCGTGATGATTCGTGACATGACTGATTCGTGACGTGGCATCTTTTGTTTTCAACTTATCGTTCCTCAACACCAACCATGTCGTTACCTCGATGTCCTGCGCTGTAATTACACTATCTATCTTCCACCATGTTCCAATTACACCAACAGGACGCAATTGCAACACAGTGAGATTTCGAGATCAGCCTGTCACATAGCCAGTAACACAGTCACGGCACATCTCTCCCTCTCCCTTGAATTCTGCCCCCATATCCTCCCATATCACGCCTCTCGTCTCTCCCCCCCCTGATCGCCACCTTACTCACATTTTGATGGTGCCCTTGGGACCCAGATTGCTGCAGAGAACGCTCTGAAGACCCTCTGCGGCGGCAATGTTGACCTGGAGCGCCTGCTGTCGTCGCAGGGACTCGGCCTTGGGGTTCAGTAGTTGCACAGACATGTTGTGTATGTGTGATTCGAAGGGTGTGGAAAACAGAATTTGGTGACGTCTTTAATTTTCATACACCAACTTCACTCACACTCTATCTGCACCCTCAGGCGCCGCTGGCTTGGGGGACGCGTGTTCGATTACCACTGGTGTAAAGAATGAGAAAGAACCATTTGGAAATATTTGGGGGTACAAAAAAAAGGGGACCACGAGTTGGCAAGAGTAGGAGATATATGGCACCACACTCAATCAAACAGTCGCTAGTATTTCCGTAACCAGTTACCACGACAACGCCTCAGATAGTTACACGCCTGAGCAACTCTAACAAGCTTAGTAAGACATTCTTGGTGAGGCAGGATTTTTCCTCAGGGCAGCTTGTACAGTCACGTGATGTTATTATTGCAGTCAATGAAAAGGTCATGAATCAAGTGCCCCACTATCACCACCCCAACCAGGCTCATCTCGTATTACATAATCTGCCGTACATGCATGCTGGAATATCCCCCTCCCAGCGTAACCCTCATACTACCGCTGCAGGAAAAAAATTCTGCAGTATATATAGCTGGGGATATCCCTGACCAGACCTTCACTGCCTGTGATGGTTTTTTTTTAATTAGACTCTGATCACACATGAGGTCAAAAAATGTCAAATTTGCTGAGGCAGTTCCCACCGATTATTTAGCTGTTGATATAGGGTATGACGGCCGAGAGAGGTGAAAAACGTTACAGATTATGAGCTTATGAGGTGTGGTATGGTCCGATCCTGAGCCAGTTGCTGATTGAGCGGTGTAGTATCAGGAGTTAAGAGACTGTTATAGACACACAATCTCTACATCAATTGATTCACTTGAATTCACTGCAATCAGGAAGGTCTTTATAACCTGGTACATACACCTATGCTGTGTTCAATTGCATTGTATGCCCATGTTCTTCTCGATCGAGGCTTTCGCGCGAGATCATACTTTGCTTGTTACAGAGATCACCATGACCTTTGTACGATACCAGGTAGAGCACAGTCTTTGATCTCAATGGCCTACAGATCATGACCTAGTCTACAAGAAGACACTCCCCATACACAACTGACTCAACTACAAGTAACTCATGCAACCTTCCCAAAAGTTGAAGCCCTGTCTACAAACACACCTGCGAATACCTCCAAGGTTCCCACAGTCTGAGCAGCTCTCTTGACCCTCAGGATGATACTTGACATCATTAAAAGCACCCTACCAAGGGTAGCATAGTCTAGTTCCAGTTCCTCCAGTAATGACTCATGTATAATTGCTTACCCTTCTATGTCTCACAATCAACGTCTCTTCATAATACCCATTTATCAGTCAGACGAGCTCGTACAAATTATCTCTCGAAACAACCAGAGCACCAAAGTAGTACAGTCTAGGGCAGTCTACTTGTAGGGCACGTGCGTAAACGTATCATCTCCCTGCCTTGCTCGTGCCGTTGCAAACGCCTCAATTTTTTTTAGACCGGTTTAGGAGCAACTAAGAAACATTACTACCGTCTGGCTAGCGGCACAACTCTCCTCTTAGGTGCATGCCATCGAGCCGTTCCACTGCTCAAGTAGCAGCTGTTTGTGTCTGTTTACCAAATTCAATGAGCCCGATTCACCAATTGCTCTCAATAAGCCGATTCACCAATGATACCGTCAAAGTCATCACGATGTCTCAGAACGAGGTGCAGCTGAGATGCACAATTTAGGCACGGCTCTGCACAAGTCGACGATACCAAGCCTAAGCGAATAAAGATACTAAAGCTTGAAATTTTGCTGGCAAACTACAGAGACACTACAATACAACTCGAGTGATACAATATCAATAAATAAACTGCAGAACAATAAATAGAATGTGCGAGGCAGAGCTTGCACGGCGCTAGGAGCGCGGACGTAACCGTCAATGTTTTCCACCGCTAGGGGGAAAACGGTCCGAAGACAATTCAAGGGGTTCCCACACTTGTTGGCAGTCCTGAGTGCCAAGTGTATAAGGGGTATGTGTGATGGGGCCCGCCGTCCGCGGTCTGCTTTTAATGAGGGGAAGGTTTGGTGTCAACTGAAGAAGGATTATTCAATCAGCTTGACGAGACCCCATGCAGCACCAGCGGCAAGACCACCAATCAGAGTCATCTGGATACCGTTCCACGTGATGCATCCTCGTCCAACATCGGAGCCAAGAGAAATGACGGTCTTGGTGCAGCCGAAGATGAAGAGGGTGATGAGCATGACAATGACGGACCACATGAGACCGTCGTCGACGTGGGCGGTGAAAAAGTAAGGAATCAGAGGAATGAAGCCTCCAAAGAAGTAGGCCAGACCAATGGTCATGGCGGAGGTGAACTCTCGGCCCTCGGCGGGCTCCTCGAGACCCTTTCCGAATCGAATGATGAAGTCGACCATGGAGGTGGGGTTCTTCTGCAGATCCTTGGTGAAGGAGGCAGTGGTCTCGGGCGAGAGGTTGTACTGGGCCAGAATGTCGGCAATCTGGGCCTCGCCCTCGGAGGACTCCGTCTTGAGCACGGCTCGCTCCTTGGTGCACTCGGACTTGTAGTAGTCGTTCTCAGACTTGGCGGCGAGGTATCCACCGAGACCCATGGAGATGGCTCCAGCGACGAGCTCGGCCATTCCTCCGGTGATGACAAGCTTGGTGTCACCGAGAGAAGAGAGACCGGCGGTGAGGGCAAAGGGGACAGTGAGACCGTCAGACAGACCGATGATCATGTCGGAGACAACTCGAGGAGAAACCCAAGAGTTGGGGGATCCCGAGGATCCAGAGCCCTGGGACAGGGTGTCGTCGTCGGTGAGACCTAGTCGGGCTTCTTCGTCGGTCATGGTGGCGTAGGAGGCGTTGTTTCGGAGAAGAGGCTGCTTTTCAGTTCCAAAGATGGCCTTCTTAAGGGCGACGAGAACCATTATATTTTAGAATTTGGGAGCTTGAAATCGGTAGCGATGGTGCGAAAGCTAAATTGAAGGCTAGACACGGACTGGCGTATGAGCGTTCAATGGAGACACACGTGAATGGGTATGGGGAGTTGCAACGTTTTTTTCAAAGGAGTCGAAGGAGGTGGTTTAAGCGGACAAGTGTAGATTCACTGGTCTGGTGGGATTTTTCCAAGGTCGGTAATGGGGGCGCGGAAACGGTGGTTGACTGGTTTGATTAGCCAAGGGAGCAGGCCGTCTCTATAAGTAGACCTTGCCGTGATGTTGCTTCTACTCACACTGTTAGAATGGTTTAGTAATGTGCGGCCTGTGATTGGCCCGCCACCCAATTAGCTGTTAAGGTTTCATTTAGACTATTTTCCCCTAAAAGCTTATTACAAGCGAGTGTGTGTGTGGTTGAGCATTTTGGGCGTGTCGTCAGTTGTTCTTAGAGTGATTCTGAGCCCATAGAAATACTCTCTGCTGCTTTCTCATCACAAATCTGTGCTCAGAATGCAAAACCTCGCCCCGGAACCCCCTCCAAAGCGCCCCTCCCCCTCAGCGTCACGAGTCTATATGTGTGGCAGCCAATAACAAGGGGCGTATTGACAACACTGCGAAAGCTAAAGTTGTTTAGCTTGGCAATCTACACCCTTTTTATGTAACACTGATTGGAAGCTGGAGGAAAGAGGGGCGTCAGTAAAGGCGAGTCTAGGGCCTGAAATCTGCAGGCAGGAATGCAAGTGGCAACTTCAGCCCTGCGCTCCTGTCTAATCAGAAGCCCCGGATTGTAAGCTGGAATGCAGAGCGATTGGTGATGAGTTTAGGACGGTCGTTCTCAGGTACAACTCTTGACCTACCCCTGCAAGTACACCCCTACGTAGATCTACAGCTATCTCCTTATCGAAAGCGGCCAAAAGATACAACATTCTACGTACGCCTTAGCTCTCCGCAGAGTTGAATTTGTCAACATCCCTGCAGCGGAGCGGAGTTACAAGGTAGTCTAGGCAACGAACCTTGGATGAGGTCATGGGCCTTCTTCTCCTGTGCAGTAGCTTCAGTGGCTTCTATCCAATCACTGGGGTGCTGTTTGTAATGTGAGAACGCTATAGTGCGAGTGTGTACCTCGTTTTAACGACTACTCGTACCGGTACATACCTGGTGGAGCTCAACTTCCGTGGAAAAAACAGGGAAAGTTCTGCAAGAGGGCCGTCAAACACCAGCTTCTACAATTCCAAGTTATTCCTCCTGCCCGCTCCAGGCTCGTACATGACACAAACGCACAGCAGTCCAGCTGACAACTTTGAGCTTCCGATTCTGTGCATGGCCTCCGAGCTTCAATCGGGATCAAACCTCTGTGTGGGGAGCATATTACGACAGTTGGGCTAGGTTGTTTGCAGACACTTGCAGCTTCTCTTTCGCATAGACGACTGGGTACAATACTGGTAATGTACTCGTACAGTAATATCTTCTGTTTGTGATGATAAAACAGCCGCAGTGTTTGTATACATCATGCGACCTCTGTGAAACAGTTGTACATACGCAACTCATAAGTGTTCGGTTACTTTACAGTCCCATGTTCAAACACGCAAACTAAACTGGCCGATTCAAACTGTGGCGCTATCAACGTTCAGACAGACACTTCTACAGTGCTGTGTGTCTCAAGCGTTGCTTTTCCATGGAACAACCTAAGCGGAACCATGATCTGTGAGCACTTGCAGTTTGAGCAGTTGTCTCCTCTACAAGCAAATCTTGAAGTTCAGCAACGGCTGGAGTGGTGCAATACAAGCACAAGTGATGCTCTTCTCTCGTGCCATGTGTGTTTGTACTCCGTACCTCGCACTTGTTGCTATAGTCTCCGTTCTTAGATCGAACTAAGCAAACAAACAGAAACACCACTACTATCCCGTCTTGGCTCCTCAATAAATGTCTTTTATGATTCTAACGAATTGCATCCAATGATACCCACTCAAACGGCGGGCTGGTCATCAACCTATCAGCACTGTATCAGCCTGAAGATCCTGATACCAGGGCAAGGTTCCGATAGCTGGTACACTAGGACAGCAAGCCGGTTCACGACGGTGTGTCATATAGACACGTTTCCAGTTTGACTGCCTGTTCGAGCATTTGCACTCGAACTTGCACACTAGCGGATCGATGCATTTGGCAGCGTTTAGCCACTTGTTATCACCACGTTAATTACTCTTATGTCTTCGCCCACCCAAACAGGGTGTGTGGAATGTGTACAGTGGGCTGCAAGGGTTACAGCGAATATACACGCAATTAAGACCAGCACAAGAAGAAAATAATAGCGTAGAACTCGTGCAACGCAGCCCACGCCCACGTGGCGGTCGTTGGTGTGACACTGGCCGCTCTGGTGATCTGCTGGTGAGACATGATGGCTATGGCAAACTGGTAATTTCACTTAGTCTGTGCCAAGCAACATTTCTGTTGCCAATGTGTCCAAAATGGGACACGGAGCTGCTGGTTAGTTGATTAAGACTAGCTATCGGCCGTTGAAATGACGGATAAGGAGTCGGTACATTATTTCGGATCTTCTTGAGCCCACAAATCATTGTTCTGTTGAGGACCTTGGGGGCGGTGCAAGTGCAATTGTTGAAGCAGGATAAGAGGTGCTCAAGATAGCTCGGTGAAATCTCGGGGCTCTTGTTTCCACATTCATTGACTGAATTCCCCTCGACATCTCCGGTTTTCCCTCATAGAAGTACAAGTGCAACACCACCTAAATAAACAGTGTATGGACATCTTGAAAAACCTGAATTGTGATTGAGCAGGACTAACTCTTCAAACTGATACAATCATTATAGAACAACAAAGGCATGTCGTTTGTTCAATTGAAGTTGGCCTTGTACTCGTACTTCAGCTGGTATGTCCATGCCAACCCTGTAACACTCCCCATACTCCACCTTCATCACCTTCATCACACTCTCGTAACCGTATACACACCATCTAGGAGTTCCAGGTAGGATCAGACGAAGACTGAAGTACCATATCACACCATCTACTATCAACAGCCCAAATTATTCCCACACTGTACACTTCTTCACGATTGAAGCTGCACCAGTCATTCGAGATCAGTATGTCATGCTTCAACACACACAAGAGTCGCTTAATGTGTTAGAGATAGCTCAGTCACGCTCATCTCCAACCTCTCAATCTTTTACTTATACCAGCACGCACCACAACAAGACACATGAACAATTCCATCTGCATGTCGATAAACTCCAGATCACCAAAAAATCCAGATCCGAAGAACAGCTCTAGACTTCCGATTAAAGCAGTGAATAAATAAGGAAAAGACTTTAAAACATACTCCAGTTTCCCTGGAAATAGCTTGGAGCTGCCAATAAACTTGTGAACACACTGCTTCAACGACTTTTGAGGTTTTTGGATTACATAAGCAAACCCGAGTACCAATAATCAAAAATTCCAAAAAATTATCAGTCCCGCCATCATAGTATAGTGGTTAGTACACCACGTTGTGGCCGTGGAAACCTCAGTTCGATTCTGGGTGATGGCATTTCTTTTTTTCCTCATCAGAACCGACCCGAAATGATTTTATGACCTTCGCACACGGCGAAGACCATGCAGGAAGTCAGCAGCCTTTTCCTTACATGTCTGCCATCATTTTTTGGGCACTTTTTAGCAGCACTCCAACATCATCACCATCAAGGTTCCAGTGATCAATAGCGGGAGCCCCAAACCTCCATTTTGGACGTTCAAAGGATGATTTTTTGCAAACAATTAACTGACGATGCCTTAATGGAGCAGCTGGATTCAGTGCTCAAGGCTCCAGCTGTTTTAGTCAGCTGTTTTATCCAGCTAGTTCACTTTTTTAGACAAGTGTGTTTAAGGAACGTGTAGACGAATGTGGGCTGGAGGAGAAGTCCGGAAAACAAAAACCAACCACGAGCTCTTCCGCATGTTCTTAGTAAGACGAACGTGACCATCCTCCATGTCTACAGCAGCTATGAACAAGCTAGCCCTCGTAACTTACCGCGCACAAGCCTGTCTTTATCAGAAAACCTAACCCGCAACTTTTCGATGCAGCAACCAAAGTGTATTAAATATTGTTAATATACATGTCCTATATCTAGTTTGTCGGACTACCAGCTTTAGTTGTGGTGGTTGACAGACGAGCTCTTGGCATGGATGGAGGAGACCCGCTTGACTCCGCTCAGCGAGTTGACCTCGGCCATCTCCGTCTCGGTGGGGGCTCGGCCCAGCTTGTTCCACAGCGACTTGGCTTCGGGCAGTAGATCCACGTGGGGGAAGAAGCCGCACCACCACAGAAAGTGGTAGAGGTGCTGGCGCTTGGCCAGGAACACCTGCAGGTAGCACAGGTAGACAATGTAGATGTAGACGCCGAGGCCGGTGAAAATGTGCCACCAGGCGTGGCCCTCGATCACCAGGCCGTAGGGCAGGCCGACTTCTCGTCGGATCTTGATCCACTGGTTGCACAGATGGATGTCGAGGTTCCACAGGAAGTAGCCAAACAGGAAGGAGAACAGGCCCAGGGCCAGCAGGCGCCAGAACAGATTCTTGGTTCGCTGGTCGGAAATGTACGCCTTGGTCAGAGCCACGGACTTGCCGATGACAATGAAGTTGAGAATGCCGTAGGCGGCCTGGTGGAAGGTGGGGTTCTTGTTGTGCAGGTAGATGGCTGTGAGCAGCAGGGCTCCGGCGGCAATGCCCACGCCCAGCAGCGTCTTGAAGTGGTTGCTCTTTTTGTTGGAAAAGACAATGTACAGCGGCACGCAGGTGGCGTAGATCATGGGCAGCTCGTCCAGTAGCTGGAACTCGTACCACAGGGTCATGTGGAACATCCAGGAGCCAAAGCCCACAATAAAGAAGCCGATCGCCGCAAAGATGATGGTGGGGTGGTGTTTTTCCCGGTACACGTTGATGATGGTGTAGAGCGCCATGATCATGAAGACGGCGTTGGTGGTGGTGTTCATGATTTCGGCCACGTATTTGCTGACCACGTAGTTTTCCTCGCACCAGTCAATGGTCGATGTCGTGGGGCCCCAGTAGCCGTTGTCCACGGGTGGTGGGTATGGGATTCCTCCAGGTAGCATTGTGGTGGGGTTGGTGGGGTTGTGGTGGGGTTGGAGATGTCTATGTCTAGAGGGCTGTGTCGATGCTGAGTTTCCAACAAGGCTCGTATAGTTGGTGCAGATGGTGCAGTTGGTGAAGACGAAGAGAGATTGGGGAGTCTTGAAGAAGACAAGTCCGTCCCCAACCCAGTTTATATCAGGCATGCTAAATCCCTCGATTGTATGCACCCTCGCAGCGTTAAATGCAATGTGCAACCTTAACACCGGAGGGGTGTCAGAAGCAGGGCCGAAACGTGACGAGTCCAGCGCACGATTAGCACATGTGAATACCAGTCAATTGGTGGAATATGAGCCATTTCAAACGAGGACTCATATCCATTCAATCCCCCTCCTCTGCTGCCCCGCCCCGTCGTCCTCCGCTAGTGTAGCTAGCCCAAAAGCTAAACACTCCAGCCAGCCGGCGTTATACATGTGCCAGCTCTTGTACGACTCCGGGCTTTTTCCCCAGAGAGCTCTCCATGTCAAAGCCCGATGTCACCGCATGATTTCTGACGGAGGTGCCAAGAAGGGCCACTGAGGAAAAAAACACAGCCCGTTTGGCACACCCCTCGGCATACCCCTCAGCGATGTTCCACACTCCTGCCTTTTTTGTAGTCGTCCGCCCAACACCTGCCTCATTGGTATTAACTCCGAAGTATGGGCTGCCAAAGCCGAGTGAGGTGTGTGTGTGTGTGTGTTTGTGTGTGCCAGTATGGAGCAAGTCCCAGGTGGCGCTCAGAAAGGGACCTCATACGCCGACCACGAAAAAGGCGCCCAAATAAGCGTGGCATTGAGACAATTAAGAGAAGAGGGGTAGGATGGGAAAACGGAGCCCTTTATATGTTGCAAGAAAACAAGTCACCACTGACGTATCTACACGGACATGGAAAAAAAAACAAAAAAAAAACCAGCCCACAAACGCCACCTTAACATCGGGGTCACCTCTCTCACTCACGTGACAGCAATATCAGCACTACAGGTACAACATATAGAGTGCAATAATATGCACGGAAAATCCAATCAATCATATTAGACATGTCTCATTAGGCCCTTCTAATTGGGACTGTTGAGACGGTAGGGTAAATATAAATACACCGTACTGTAGCTACCCCCACCCCAGCCGCACGTGTCCTCTTCTTACGAGTTTTTACAGAAATTTGAAACACTGCTATTCCTGGTCAAACTTCTGAGACACTGCTATTCTCAGTCAGACCAACATTGCTGTCATGTCTTGGCGTAATTTTAATGTGCGTGGAGATGATTCTTTTCCACATGATTGCCTAATCTAAGCCCACAATTCGTAAAGACGATTCGTTAGAAGTAGATTTCGGCATTTGCTCAAGCACTCGTATTCGTGGCAACTTGAAGCTATTAATACACCTGTGAGCTGGTCAATCAGCTAGTCATAAATATCATTACCTAATCGTCCAGATCCATGTCTCTCTCAAGCTCCCTCTCCTTATTCTTGTCTCTCTGCCTCGTGTCTCCATCTCTGGTAGCATCTCGCTTGTCTTTGGCCCGCTGCTTGATCTTAGTAAGAGCCTTGGCAATCCGAACAGACCCGCTGGTCTCGTTGCCATTGGGCAGAAAGTCGAGAATCTGGGTCTGACGGTTCTGTTTGGCATTCATCTGTTGCAAAACAGGCAACAGCAACGAGTCGATCGAATTACCGCCAATGGTGTCTCCAAGATACTCTCGTAGGCCAACCAAAGAAGGATGACCCCACTTGAACGGAGTCTTGTCATCGTCCACAGAGGGCTGTAGATAGCCCATTCTGATCTTCTCAGACGGGAAAGAGGCACTGAGAAATAACTTGGACAAAAACCGTTTGGAAAACTTGGTCTTGAACGCAGAAGAGTCCGACCCCTTGCCCTTCTTGGCCCTCTCTCCAAGCTGAGACTCCCACCAGTCCTTGAACTCCCGCAGAGTATCCTTTTCGGGCGCCTTGAACTCGGCCAGAATCTCCATGGCAGACACAGGTCCAATGCCAGGTAAACCGTCCGTGTAGTCTGATCCTAGCAACAGAGCCAGGTCGACGAGATCCTTACGATCCAGATTGAGCGTCTGAGCAATCTCGCTCGTCTTGTAGCACTCCACGTACTTGTTGGAGTTGAAGAAGTTCTTGAAGACTCGCATTCGCGGGTTGGACGAGAACAAAAACACATCCGAATCCTCGGTGATGACTCCGTCAACAAGATCAAGATTCACCAGAGTCGCACATTGGGCCTCGGCTTCGGTGGGAGCGGTAATAAAGGGGATACCAAACAGCTGAAGGAGCTGCTGGCACTCGTCAATCATGGTCTGGGTGATGGCTTCTTCGTTGGTGGTGTCTCGAGACTTTTGGGTATGGTTGATTTGCTCGAGTTCCTCCATTAGCGCCATTCGCATCTCTCTGGCCTGCTCTTCCTCCAGCTTGAACTGCTTCTCGAACTCCTCTTGTTCACGGGAGAAGTTTTTGATCAGGTTTTGCGACGTTTGCATGTCTTCAACGGCCTCTTCTTCGGCCAGCACCATGTTGTCGAAAGACTTGTCGTGGTCCGGGTCGGCTTCAGGGGTGTCTTCTTGGATTTCACGCTGGGGTTCAGGGGCTGGTACATTGGACACAACTTCCTCAGCAAGTTCAGCAACCTGACTGGACTCAAGAGGACCAGTACCAAAGATCCCTCCTTCGAGAGACAGCTCTCCACTGCCAAAGATGTCGCCAGCCACAGCCTCTGTAGGCTTTTCTGTGGGCTTATCTTGTTCCGCCTTCTCAGGCTCAATAGACACGCTTTCAAACTCAGCATCCGATTCAGAATCAGATAACGTGACCGGTTCAGGAGGAGCAGGTTTTGCCACAGGCTTAGACGTAGCGATAGGCTTAGCAGCCGAAGTAACAGGCTTAGCAGTCGCCTCCACCGGCTCATCATCATCACTAAGCTCGACAATCTCTCTGGTGTTTGCGTAGGAAGAACGTCGGCCATAATACAAGCCAGCATCTTCATCTGAATCAGAGTCCTCTTCTCTGCTGGTCACAGGCTTATGAGCAGACTGTACTCCACCTTGAGACTGCTGAAACCATACCGGAAGGGTTTCCTCAGGCGATTTTGATTCCTCTGATGCGTCATCATCCTTGTTTTCTGACTTTCCATCCTCGTGGACCTTCTCCGCTGATTCAGATTCCCCACCAGAAGACTTTTTCGTTGAGTGTGCGTAATCATCAACGGCTGCCTCAAGACCATCATCCACCAACGTGGCTGACTCAGCCTGAGTAGATTCCTGATCGTCCTTCTTCCACACCTTCTGATCTCGATAAGTCTCCTGAGGTATCTCTTCAACTTCCAATTCCTCCTTCTCCTTGTCCTTGTCCTTCGTCTCCTCCTCTGCTGGTGCAAAAATACCAGCACCCCAGTCCATCTCTCCTAGCCCGTCCAACCCCTTCAACTGTAACGTCTTGGTCATGGCTGCAAGCTTGGCCCTTTTCTCGTCGTCCAACGAGTTCATGATGCTCTGCTGCGTCTCCAAATCTTCGCCAGCATCCAGAATCTGCTGGTCAATGTCCACAGCCATTTTCTTATCATCTTCATCAATGTCCACATCCTCCCAGTCCTCGTCGTCGCTTTCCTCTTTGATCTCCTCCTCCCTTTTGATCTGGATCTTTCTCCTATCCTCCCTATCAAGACTAGATTTCCGTCTAAAGCGACCAAAATCATGGGATCTCTTCTCTCCATCTTCATCGTCGATAAGAACAGGAGAGTCCCGATCTCCTCCTCCATCATGCATAGCCAGAGTCCAGCCATCCTCGTTCTTCTCCATCACGTACTGCTTGTCCTTTTCTCCAGACACTCGGTTGATCTCAGCAACGGTCTCATGCTCCTTGGGAAGCGTCAGATCGCCATCCATGCCCACCAGCTGCATTAGCCGCTGAGTGTAGTTGTTTCGAAGAGCCACTCGACTGACTTGAAACTTGGAAAAGGACTCGGAATCAGGATACAGCCGCTGAAGCTGATCCGCAGTATGGCCCATACGAAGTCGAGACCTCAGTCGAGCACTGTTAAGCAGTTCATACTTTGTAGCATCTGGGAGAGACCGAAAGTAGTCCGAGTCGAAGTCGATGGTAGTCGAGATGTCCAGAGATCCGTCTCCTGCGACGTGGGGAATCAAGTTCTTGAGCTCTTGGCGCTCCTCCAGTTCTCTCTGTGTCAGAAACCGATCATCTTGGCCGATATTAACATCCAGATCGGGTAGATCATAGTCGGACTTGAGTTGCTGTTTCTTGCTGCTGGATGATGATCCCCCCAGTTTCTGCATCACGTGTTTTGTGTCGGACGACCCCAGAAGCTCACTTCCCTTTGTGTAATCATCGTCGCCTTCGTCCTCCCGCTTTCGTTTGGCCGTCAGTTGCTGTTCTCGGTTCTCCAGCTGCATCGCCAGAATCCGCTTGGCCTCCTTCTCCATGCTGTCAATTCGGCCCTCTCGTCGCTCTCGTCTTCTCGCCACAGTCTTGCGCTTAAGTTCCGGGGCAACTCCATCAAACACAAACACGGGCTTGATCCCTAGAAACAGCAGCTTGAGAATCCGGCGGAAAAAGCCCACCAGATGGGCATTCTTCTTGCCGGCGCCTCGAGTGGTCTTCAGGAACTGGTAGATCCAGATCGAGGCGTCGACAGCCAGCCGGTTGCCGCCGAGAGTCTCCACCTTGACCGGACGGGCCGTACTCTGCACGATTTCCCATAGACCACGGACTCCCATGTCGTGGCGTTGTGGTTAGTTGCTGGAGATAATCTTGAAGATGCACTTTGGGTGCATGGCTCTGCATGAGGCATGTAGGCGGATGAATTAGTAAGCCCAATGCGGATGACTTGATGGAAGGGTGGGTGGTGGCTGGGGAAAGGAAAACAACAGCCAGTGGTGAGTTTCCAACTTGGAAACACACATATTTATGTCCCTTCAGGTACCTACAAGGTTGTCCTAGGTATGCACAGTTGTCTTGCTTAAGATCTCGTGGGTAGACGAACATGTACGAGTAATGGTAGCGATCTAAACGGATCACTAGGCGCTATGAGTGAAACTGACTCAGATCAATTATCACAAATTGTCCTGGTTCGAATTTCTAACATTCGCATCGTTGTATCCATGAGATCAATGTAACGTCCAAGGTTCCAGATCTATACCAGTCTAGAAGACAGTCTATAACACGCTACAGAGATTCTGGGCAGATTCTAGACGGTAATAAGACAACAATAAGACGATAACACCGGCTCAATGATCATATCCAACTAGTCCGACATTTTTTCAACCGTTTTTCACCGCTAACTCGTCGTTTAACCCAGCTGTACATCGGACTCCGAAAACGATGTCACGCTTGGGAAGCTAGGATCACATAGTGGATACCCAAAAGACACTAGAGTGTGTCACATGATCGTCAATTCCAATTGGATAAAACCACCAGCGGTTGAATCGGATTACTAAGCTTCTCACAGGGTCTGTTCTATTGGCTGTTGTGTGGTTGCAACAACAACGTTCACCTGGGGCTGAGACAATGGGTCTAGACTCATCTGAAGTCGACTAAAAAAAATCAAAGATCGAGCCACAAATTTTTCAATAATCACCTAACTCAAAACCCGCGCACTCATCTGCTACATTCTTTCAGTCTAGCTTCTACAGAATTTCACCTGACACAATCTCCTTCACGTCTTGTCCTCGTCTACACAGGCATGCATGTCACACGCACGTCCTTGACTTAACTTTTGCAAAAGCCATTATCACCACTGCAATCAGCCTGAACGCGAACCGCACGGGTCCCCAACTTTCGCCCCATCGCCCCAAAGTTGCCCAGATGCAACAACCGCCGCCCCACGGACCAGGCACCCCCCCGATCGGCCCCCAACGAGGCACGTTTCCCGCGTTCAACACCCGACACCATCCGTACCCTCCTCCTCCACCACCACCACCCCATCATGGCACTCCCCAACACACGCCTCCTCCTCCTCCGCCGCAATACATGCATGCCAACGGCTACCCGTATCCGATACACTACCCGCCGCACGTGTATCCGCCGCCATACGAGGTGATGGGCGTGCCTCCTCCACAAGGAGCGTACTACGGCTACCCGGTCCCGCAGCCCGTGTGGTACCCTCCTCCTCCTCCTCCACATCATGCGGTACCCGTTGCAGCGCCAGTGCCACCGCCTCCCATGCCCTCGGCGGCCCCCGGATCGGGCCATTTCATCACCGGATGGAAGCTCGACACGCTGGGCCTGACACACGCGGAAATCGCCCAGATGATCACATACTCGTCAGAAACGGAGGGCGTGCGCAACCTGCACAAGGACAACCTGACGCTCAGCAACAACTGGACCTGCATTTTTTACAACGAGGACGAAAACGGACAATACACGTTGCCCCGACAAACGGCCACCAACCTCAAACACGATCTGGAAATCATCATCGAATCGTTCAAGCGCGGGCTGGCCAACACTATGGAAGACTCGTACGTGTTCCACGACGGCCAGCTCAAACTCGACGCGCAAACGGGCTTCTTTGCGTCCCATTGGCCCAAAACCGTGCCCAGTTTCGCCACTAAAGATCTGGTAGGCAAATCAGTCTTCACTCTAAGCACTTCCTCAAGAGGAAAGGACTGGTGGAACTTCCAGCTGCAGGGAGACTACGAGTACATCACACACACGTTCTGTGGCCGCCACTCGGCGGCTCTGTTTGTGTCGACTACGCCGGGAGAACAGGCTCTCACCGTGTACTGGGTCATGATCAACGGCCGACCGTGCCACATCAACGGAGCCACAGACTGGTTCTGGTTCCAGCCGAAAAAGTTTCTGCCCGAGGAGCGCGCCGAGGAAAAGGTCAAGCTCATCATCACCGGCGACCCCTCCGGCAACCTCTTCCTTCTCGCGTCCTACACCGACGACGTGCATTACATTTACCTCATCTCACGAGATCCCAACTCCAAGACGGACCGTGGCAACGTGGTGTTGGTCCAGGTCATCTCCAACATCACCCGGGCCTCTCCTCTGGCAGAGCCCAACGTGGATTCGGACGAGTGGTGCGAGTTTGAAATCTACACCTTTGCCAGCCGCATGGCGCTGTACTCCAACGGCCGTCTGGCTGTGTTTGATGTCCAGCTGCGTCCTGACGGGCACATCTGGTCTCGAGTGGATCTTTCAAAGGTGGGTGGCATTGGCAGAAAGGCTCCTCCGCGTCAACTGGGACGATACCTCGTGTTTGACCACGTTGGAGCGCTCGATATGGTCACATTTAGATACAGGGAGTTTGAGGAGGGCTTTTGCGATGACAAGTTTGTCATCTGGAGTGTGCGAGACGACAAGTTGGTGGCTTCTTTCCTGGACGCCATTGACAAGGAAGGAAACGTGGCTGGACAGCTCAAGGATGTGTTTGACGTCAATGTGTCGCTGCTCAGCAATGCCGAATGGCTTAGAGACAGCCATGCGACGCTGGAGGTGGATTCCAAGGGTGGAGGTGCTAGAAGGACAGCCGCCATCAAGCAGATGAATCTCACGTATGGGCCCGAAGTGGAGGTCATTGAGATTTCGTGAGTGAGGGAGGGAGGAGGAAGTACAGTAGATTAGAAACGGCTATGTAAGTAATTATGCATTATTTAAGAATGACTGGTGTAGCTTTGGAGAGAGATTTCATGTTCGCTCAGTATTTAAGGTGATCATAAAAATATAATAAAACAAGTAAAATTAAGGTTGTGCCTCATTCGGCCATTTTATTATCTGATCAAATTTCATCGTCTGACAAGAATGAATGGTTGGAGTGGTTGGCATGATAGATACCTGGTGAGATGCCA
Organism: Yarrowia deformans; assembly: GCA_900519085.1. Classification (NCBI taxonomy): domain Eukaryota; kingdom Fungi; phylum Ascomycota; class Dipodascomycetes; order Dipodascales; genus Yarrowia; species Yarrowia deformans. The sequence continues at coordinate 933,670 of ULGY01000003.1, read as the reverse complement.
TGTCACGTGATTGAAATGATTCCTTGACTTTTGCAGACAGAGGGGTAAGTCAATTCGGTCTATGGAGCATTTTGAGAACCCAGTCTTTGGATCGTCATTCACCGAAGTGACCACTCTCGTCGTGTGTCTTGCGGATCTTTCTTGGCCTTTTTGGTTTAATCGAGTGTTTTCTGGAGGACTCTAGGTATACCAGAAAGTGTTCCTTTACAGTGAAGGACTTGTTCGATGCGGTAGCCTGGTCCAGCCTAGGGCGAATTTCATGGTTCAACAGAGATGGCACTAAACTAGTGTTGGCGATACAGCCAGATTCAGAATACCAAATCTGTGAGCACTCAGTCGATATAGAGGAGGTTCCAAGTCAGCAGTATCAGACGATTTTCCATTGCTCAAACACAGCACTGTTGGATGACTCTGCGATCACGCTATCTGTCCATCCGATGACGAGATTGGTACATAATGTGGTCGTCACCACAATGGAGTCCTAGATTCTGCCGTAACAATTGGGTGGTTGGCAATTGACTGAGGCGGGAATCGTCCGTATACCCTCTCTCCATCAGCGACTACCCACTGCCCTCGTCCGACCATTCTCCGACTCGGTTGTCGGGGTCCGCTCGCCGATCTCTCCACCCGTCGTGTGACCTCCTAAACACTACTTGGGCATAGCAACGTATCTGCTACAAGTAGCGGGAGATACAGGGTCGATGCGCTCAAACGAGCTAACGAAAGTAATAACAATGCAAGATAATCGCATTAACTCTATCCACTTTTCCAGAGTAGTGCCGTGTTGTACATCAACCTTGACGGCCACAAGAGTGTAGTCTAAGCGATAATGATAATGTGGAAATCGACATTGAAAGGGAAAGGGTAAAATTCAAATCTCGCGAGGCTTTCCATTTTTCCAGTTTGATACAATTTCCTGTCTGTCTCTGTCTTTGTCAAAGTGCTTTTTCCAGTCGTTTGTTTTTCGCACTAGTCGCGCCGTATGCATTACGCCGTGTCGTGGTGGGTTGGGCAGTTAGTGAGACGAGCAATGGAGCCACGGCATTTCTGAAAGTACCTCGTGGTAGCTAAGTCTTCGCTGAATGCGAATTCACCCTTGTCTTCTCGCTCGACCTAGAACTGATCCAATTGGAGTCCTGTTCCGTGGAACCTTCCCTTATCGTGAGCTGCACTGATACAGGTGAGATGTATAGAAGTACTTGGCATTATATTGGCAAAAAAGCAACAGACAGGTGTGATAGATGATAAGCAGGCGGCTTGGATTGGCACGTGAAGTGAAGGCACTACCGAGTAACACCAGTCCCTCGTAACCTGCTGAGTCATCTACCAGGGACTCTACATTTTATGTGTCTCCATGAAACCCACCACGCCTTGTTACAATGCGCAACGTAATATCGATGAATCCACTCAAACGACAATGTGACCCTGCGGGATACTTACAGGGTCACAATGCACCAGGCACATGGTGTCATATATACAGTAAAAGCGCATGTGTTCGTCAGAGATTGATCCACCTCGCTTAACTGATTGATTAGACAAGATTGCGTCATGTATGCCGGTCGACTCCGTAGATTGTGTTTAGTTTGGATAGCGAGAGAAAGGGAAAGAGGGAGACTGGAAATGTATCCTTATGTAACAGATTTGCGTTTCAGCTTTCTTATGACTTTGACACGGGTACAGATCATAAATACACACTCGCACAACTGTAGTGGATTCTCAGTGCAGAGTGTCATAGAGTGGGGACCCACAATTTCATCTCGATCACCGCGGTAATCTTAGGGGACTGTACCCACTTGGCCTCGGTCAGTTCATCTCGGCAGTTTCATCTTGACAGAAAGTGTCAGCTGTTGGGTCTAATCTCCTACACCTTCCGCTTGGGGAACAGAGTGTTAGTCAATCGAGGGCCATTCGAGGGTCAATCGAGGACCAATCTAGTTGTCAATGTTTGGTAATTGGACTCATAGTGTGACAACGCCTCGATGACAGGCCTGACGGATGGTTAGTAGACGTCTGTCAATCCCGACCAATCGACTGACTAACACACTGTCACCAACTGTCACCAACTGTCACCAACTGTCACCAACTGTCACCAACTGTAACCAAACTTGACCTGACTGAGTAACAAACTGTCACCAATTGTCACAACAGTGACCGTCAAACCATGTCCTTCAGACAATGGGCTGTTAACGTCTTTTGACACCTGTTGCGCCTTCTTTGCCTGCTGAGCCTTAGCGCCCTTTTCCGCAAACAAAACAGTCTGTTCCACTCGAACAAGAATATTATCAGGTACCGACGCAACCGGCTCTCTCAGGGACGTATCCTCCTGTGGCGGAGCGTGCGATCTCCAACCGAGCAATATGAACCTTCGCGCAGACCGTGGATGTCACCCTTGCGCCCGTCAGCGAGGATTGTCACTATGATCTCCACTGTCCAACTGTGTGGGCCCGCAGGCTCAACCTCTGCGTTTGATGGACGTGCGATCTCGGGAGCTCTACTCAAAACCGGCCCTTTAACGGGGCTGTGGGGAGGGAGGAGAAAGAAGGGTACAACTTGTAACACGTGCCGGAAACAGCAAACGGACTCAGTCTGTTTGTGTTTGTGTGTTTTAGACCTCCTGTCCACCGTCCAAACCTCCAGTGAGCAAATAAACCTCCACCTTCAGGAAACGGTTTTCAGGCAAGAAGACCCGTGTTTGGCCGAGCTTTTCGCCCAGCTGGGTAAAAAGCCTCACCCTAACCCCGTCCCATTAATCCGAAAGTCTCCGTCAGACTTCAAGCCCTCTTTTTGCGTTTCCTCTAGCTCGCGTCTAAGCCGTCCAAGCTCGCAGTCTGTCTGTCTTGGACAGGCTAGCTCCAAATTCTGTTTCCCGAAAACTCTCAGCAGCCCAATCAGTGGCTCTCAAAGTTGTGAGGTTTGTCACTCTTGTTCAGAGTTATCAATCGCCACAGCCCCGTGCAAGAGAAAGGTGAAGCAGATGAAGCAAGGATGTAAGGGTCTAGGAGAGGGGCCCAATACACTTGTACAAATGACAAGATGTGTCGTCGTGGTAACGCCAAGACGGCTGTACAAATTAGTACACACTGCCACATATCACGACATTGTGGAAGCCCGAGCTGCTCTCGATATGCAACGCCAAAGCACGTGGGCGATCGCCAGCGTACCAGGGCAAGACGTCGCTGCGCTAACAGCAAAGATAACAATGTACCATGCAGGGGCACAAGGTTAGGCGGTTGGGCAACCAGCGTCGTTTCTGTAATTGGTGAGACAAATGGCCTATGTGTCACTGACGATATGCAGGGAGCTGGGAGGTGGAGGCGAAGGCAACGCAAGAGAGTGAAAAAGTTAGGGTCCAGAGTAGAGACTGAGTCAACCTTGCTGATGATGGCAGATGTACGAGATTATTGGGAGTGAATGTTGGAGAATACATGGATTGATAAGCACCCTAGCCCTGAACTCCCTAATCCGGACGTTCGGCCTCATTGCACTTCTATCCAATAGAATGCTCTGCACAGGTTACGGGGTTAGGGATACAAACGTATGTCGTAATAATACATCCCAAGGGGATGCTACCTTCATCGAACACATAAAGTGATACGAGCGAAACGGTAGCACCCTTTGGAATCAACCCCATTCAGAGTGTATATCGTAGAGCTAATACAACTTACCCTTCAGCAGA